>JAZKJV010011157.1:0-129327 GCA_037367405.1 Ottelia alismoides | reverse complement strand
TTCTTACACACCTACTCATTATCCCGAGGTTTGAATCGATGCATTGCCCTGATTCACTTCGATCTTTGGATCGTCTTGGTCAGCTATACAAAACGTACCCCCATCCTCCTCTTCCAGTTTGAACCCCTTTGACCACGCTTAGACCTTCCTCCTTTGCTCTGGATCGACTCCCATGACAGGGGATCCTCCAACAACCTTGGGCGAGCTCCGATAACGTTGTTGGCGGCTTCCACCACCACCTCCGGCCACCGACCGTAGAGGTCTTTCTTCCCGACTCCACCAGTGAGGTACATTCTTTTTTTCGTGTGTTATTAACTTAGCAATAGTAGTAGGTAATTTTCAGTGTTTATTTTAGTGTTAATCGTTAGATCTAGCCATCAAATCATCTCCTACAGTTCGTCGGACCCAGCTCCGGCGAACTACACCACCACGTTCCCTACTATTCACTGACTACGCAACCACCCTCATTTCTCTTCCTGGTCATTTCCCTTCGCTCCACCTCACTTCACCCACCTCGCTTCTCTCTAGAGCGAGCTTCAACGAGCTTCTGGTGCTCCTCTCTCTCGTCTCATCGGAGCAACCACCATCTCGTCCTCCCACTTCCATCCACCCCGCTAACCAGGTCGAGGTAGTGTTTCCTCGACCCGGGTTGCTTCTTGTGCATGTAGGGATACCAAGGACGCATCTTGAGCCATTTTGATGTCCCGCTGGAGATATCTTGAGCCGCGCATTATGTGATGGGAGAGCGAGATCTACCGGAGGAAGCTCGCCTTGCCGGAGATTCCTCATGTTCTTTCCCCTTACCTCTCCGCCTTTGGATTATGAACGACACCCAATTTTGATCGCATCCATCCGATCGCATGTCAACAGCATTGTCCGATCCACGACTACGATCTAATCATGATCGTTCACTTTCAAAGCGTCATCGGTGAACATGGACGTAGTATATTGCATAAGTGGATACGTCCGACCGTCCGTTCCTTCGTAGGCATGGGTATTTTGCGTATTTAGACCTTCTATAGTTTATATTCAATATTTAGAACTTAAACATTCATATGTCATTGTTTAATTTTGTGTTATTTATAAGTAGGCCCTCGAACCTTTTGTTAATTGCATCCAGGTCCATGCCACGTCACCTTACGTGATGCCCCACGTGAGGTGACATTTTGCAGGAGTGCCCCTAGAGAACTTTGTATTTCGTCTAGGTCTTAGAAATTTTAAATTTAGTTATATATTTTGGTGAAATTTCGTGCTGGCCCCTTAGACTTATTTTTATTTACAAAAATGCCCCTGCTAGTAATGTAGTTTCTCTTTGTTTCTTGTATTTATTTTAAATAGATACGTTGCTCTAAAAAATATACAAAAATATATGTAGATTCCTTATTGCATTTACTTTCATGCATATATTTTTTGTAATTTTAGTATCTTTTAACATTTATTAAAAATAAAAAAAGCCTATACATTAGAAAGTACATAAAAAATATAAATTTTTTTGAAAAATTACAAAAACTATTTTTTTGGCTATTTTACAACTCTAGACCAACAATCCCTAAAAAATTATAAAATAAAACTCTTAAAAATTGAAAAAAACCCTAAAAACAGTTATAGAAATATGTAAAATTCCCAAGAATTACAAAAATTCTATTTTTCTATTTCTGAATTTTATTTCTACTTATATAATTATATAAAATTAATTTGGAGAATTTTTGGTTCTGTTTGCTATTTTTATCTCCATTTTGATTTTAGCCTATTTCATTAAACCCTATTTTAGGAATTTTTGACTTTAAAGATATATAAAAATTAGCAAAAATTTCTAAAAAAATCACAAAACGGTAAAAAATTATTGAAAACTCAAAAATATATTATTTCTATTATTTAATATTTATATCTGTCCTAGCTTATATTGTATATATATTTTATATAGCTTTATTTTGTATTTTAAAAGAAAAAGAAAATATAAAATACAAAAACATAAAAAGAAAATATAAAAACAGAAAAATAAATAATATATAACCAAAAATAAAAAAGTATAAAATCAAAAACCCATAAAAAGACATTTAGACAAATCATCTCACAATCAGTTTTGTGCATTTATTTGCCCGATCTATCCTTTGTGCTCCCTGGGTTTGACCTCTACATACTTGCACACTATACACAAACATTCTAGGTTATAATAAATTTTAACTCCACATTCATATTTCATCGCTTGATTTTGTTTATTGTGGGTTAATTGTTGTTTAATTCAGATTTCTTGACGGGCACCTCGACGAGTGTGTTCCCGCCTTGTGTAGAGCATACGATCGCTCGATTTTTGGGGTAACAGTCAATCGAAGGTCTGAATTTATGATCGGTGTGGGGTAGGGAGATGGAAGAGGTAAATAGTGAAGATGTTCGGTATTCAGTCGAGTAGAAATGAGGTAAAGAATTCAAAAACGGATATCGATAAGACAACATTTTTTGTCAAGAAGTGAAAGCAGATTGAAGTGAAAATGTGTAGATACACAAAGGAATAACATAAACGGACAGACACAAAAAACAAACACAAGAGCAAACCCTAATTTCACCAACTCAACTCAGTGATAGTCGTAAAAGTCCATCTGTTTATCTTTTCAATTTAAGTTAAGTGACAAAATAGGAAATTAGTTTACACACGATTAAGATGTGGTTTTGGGCACTATCCTAGGGATGCGTCCTCACCTCTCAATAATTAATATACAATGCTTACAATGACGGGGTTGCTCTCCCGCAAACAAGGGTTAATTTTAGTCAAATTTTTAGTCAATTCTAATTAGAAGTCCCCATTTTAAGTTAGATTATCACTTATTTAAGTCTATGAAACACAACATGTATGCCATCCAATCCCGATTTCATTTAACCCTAAGTTGTAAAACCAAGATGAAGGGAGTCAAGAAAAGATGATGCGATCGAATAAATCAATGATGCATGCACAGTTTTAGAAGAGTTATAGTGATTCTCACATTCTACATGTGGGATGCAATACATAATCAAAAATTTCATATTAAATGAAATGCAGTCGATGAAATCACACCTAGCAGATAGTTTTAATTAGCGGGAAGAAGTGAATTGAAAATGACTATGTAGAATGTTCTAAATACATATTATTAAAAGTAAATGTGTGGTCCTAAATTACAACGAGCACAAGCAGTGAATATTTGACCTATGTAAAGCTCTAAGAGCTGCGTATTTAGGTCTAAGATACGAGCCACTCAAGTTGAGCCCCACCCTCACCAAAGAGTGATACTGGTCTCAACATCGTGAAATAAAGTCCAAGTGTCCATGTACACATGCATGCGATATCTCAAACAAAATCCATTGGAAATATGCAATCATTACAAAACTTAAAATAAATGCAGGAAATAAAAACCTAGACTCTACACTCTCTCAGGACTCGACTCGATATTAAATTTAATGCGTTCCTTCAGTCGGCTTAATTCCCAGAAAAGCCAGCCTCCAATGCTCTTGAGTTGCTCGTCCACCTAAGCGGTCACTCTGTCGTGTCAGGTCTTTCGCACAAAAACAAGATAGTGGCGAGAGAGACAGATACAGTGAAAAACAAAAGCAAATAAATAAATAAATGCAAGGAAAAAAATAGAGTAATAATTACATGAAAAAACAGGGGTCAGACTACCCTAGGATGGAAAACCTAACAACAAATTCACTAAGATGATCTTAAGCCGTTTGCTTCCCTGACAATTATGCCATTTGACGAACCTGTATTACCCCGATTAATTGTGTCGAATTTGTTGTAGTCGGGAAATCAAGATCGATAAAAAATAACCCATGAATTGACATATTAACGAATTAATTAATGTGTTGTTTTATGTTTATTTTACCTGGGAAATCCCCATGGCCGACTCAAGGAGGCAAATGAACAACTTAGTATGCAAATTAGATCAATTAATGCATGATTTTTGGAGAAGTATTTTTGGTTTTTTATTGCAATATGAATGCAAATGCAAATATGTGATTAAACTAGGTTCTTAGGAAATCAAGCAACTTAGACAAATTAAATTTTAATGTGAAATTAATATAATTTAGCCAAATTATATTTTTTTCTAAAAAAACCAATCCAATCATGAATGTAAAATGTATTTTTTTTTATTTTCGTGTTTAAATGTAACAACAAAAAATAAAAACTTTTTAAAGGTTTTTATGCATTTTTTAATGTAAACACAATGCAAAATTAATGAATTTTTTTTACAGGAAGATAAACATGATGAAATGAGCTTACACTGTTTTTTTACATTTGTCCGATAATATATGAATTTCTATGTTTTTTTACTGAAACATAGTGAAACTATGCGATTAATTCCTAACAAATTCACAGTAAATTTACTTCAAACCAAAATCATCTCAAAAAGATCTTTTCATGTGCAATCCAGGAGACTTGAGTTTGCAGAAAATAACATGTGTGAATTTAATTAAAAATTAATTACAGAAATCACTCCATAATTTACTTTATACACAAGACATATCTATTTATGATGAAATTTGGATAGTAATTCAAGCACAACTAGAAGCATCGTCTCTGATTTGTGCATAATAGTTGGAGCAAGCTTTATTTAAATATGAATTTAAGACCATGAATTGGATAATATATACAAATTTTCACCAAAACAATTTTAATTAATTAGCCAATGCTCATAAAATTCAAATTAAATAGCCATAAGATAGAGAATTAATTTCTCAACAATATGCTATTTTTAATTAGATGAATGATGCAAAAATGATATCCAATTTAAGCACAAATACAGGGGAGTTTGTGCAAAACATATTTCCAAACTGAACAAGTCAAACTGTGCACATGGGCACTTTTGCAAATACTTAACTAAGCAGGAAAATATTTGCAATAATTACAAAAAAATAATCTTTCTTCTTGTTCGTGGGTTCCAAGAAGTGGAACCCACGATTGGGGCACGGGGGCGTTGGTAGTCGATGGAGAGAGCAACTGTGGTAGGCAGTGGCTGGCGGGAGAGCGGAAGCTAACAACAGAGGTTGCACGAGTGGCGCAGTAGAGGGCCGATGTGGGGTTGGCTTGAGGAGGATGTGCGTTGCTAGAGGGCCATGGCTACAGAGCGCACTGAGGAGCATGTGCAATGGGGGCACGCACAGGTGGTGGAATGGGAGTGTAGAGGCGTGCGGTCCTACAGTGGCCGCACACGAGCGACTCCAAGCGGCGGTGCACATTCACCTTCATATTATGGAGGGTGGCCCTCGGTTAGAAGCACGACATGGTGGAAAAGTGGTGCGCAGGTAGGGGGCGCTGTGTAGGAGATGTGCGACGCTACAAGAGATTGCAGGGCCATGCATGACTACGCGATTGGAGGTGGGTGTGGCTCTAGGGGGCAACGAGGAGGAAGGCCTGGCCTGGATCTGGGTGGCCTGGCGTAGTGGGTTCAGCCAGGGCGAATGGGGTTGTGCAGGTGCGACAATTGGTGACAACAATGGAGTTATGGTCTTTTATTTTTATTTTTTTGTTCTGTTTTGATTTTATTTTTTTAGTTTTTTTCTCAAACATGAATCAAAAGGTGGGATTGGTGGTGGTATGGTTTATGTGATTTGGTGGTGGTGATGATGTGGCTTGGGGTGACGAGGAAGATGATCTGTGTGGTTATGAATGTTGAACAAGAAAAACACAGACATTAGATTAAAAAATGAGAAAAAGTAGAGGGATACTTACCTATGGTGGTTTCGCCCGGATGCAGAGCAATTATTATGCACTCCTATCGTAGCCTCAAGAAGGATGGTGGAGTCCTTCGAAGCTAAGCAAGACTAATTGGAAGCTCGCGACACAACAAAGGTGGTGTCGCAGATCTCACCTTTGAGGATGTCGTCGCTCAACTCATCTCCTACATCTGTCACCAGAAGGTTAAAGGGGCTTGACCTCTCTTTTTTTGAAACGAGGGATAAAGGAGAATGAAGGGAGGAGAAGGGAATAAATCGGAGAAGGAGGAAGTTAGAAAAGAAGTGGGGTGGAGGTTGGAGGAGTGATGGAAGATGAGGAGAGAATATGAGTTAGTAGAAGAAAATAATAAAATTTAAATTAAAAAAATGGAATTGAATAGAATAATAACAAATATATAATTATAAATAAGTAATTTAAATTAAAATACAAAATAAAAATAGTAAATGAATAAATAATAATAATAATAAATAAAATAAACAATAACTAAATAAAAAAATAAAATTAATATAAAATAAAATAAAATAAAATACATTACAAAAATAATATAAAATGGTGTGACATGTGGCAGCTCTAGGAGCTGCCACATGTCGCTCCTAAAAAATCACAAATTAAATGTATGAAATAAAAAAGAAATAACGAAAGAGGTCTAATAAAAAAGTGGTCTACACTAAAGTTGTTCGTCTCGACGAGATCTACAACTTCATGAAGGACCAAAAACCAAAATAAATCATGTTTACAAAAAGTATTTTTGGTGGTATCCTACAAACATAAAATGCCACATTTTCATGTTATGTCATTTTTTGTATTTTTAAATAAGAGAAAAAATCAAAATAAAAATGTGAAAAACATGAAGTTAATATTTACAACTTAATCTAATTTTATGTATTTTTACTAACTAAGAAAATAAAATTTATAAAAATAAATAAATAGGACATCTATACAATATACAACGAGGGGCCCGAAACCCAAGTTCACATACGAACTCCGATTCTTTCGAATTTGGTCTTGTTTTTAAGGTAATTGAACGTACATTAATTCAAAAGTTATTAGGGGATCATAGGAGACTATATGAGAGAGATATTCACGTTTAAATCTCTTAATCTCAAACTAGGGTTTATGTTTTATTAGTCAATTTTATGAGTTAGTATTTATTAAATTTTTTCTTTATTAGTGTTAGTAATAAATAAAATATAGAGTTCATTTTATTCAATTCCGAGTTAGTGAAAAATATAAAAAAAATAAGGAAAATATGGTGAATTTAGAATGATATTTACAAGTGAATTTGGCTTCTTATTTAATGTGAATATGCATGCTAAAATGCAGACATTAATTCTAAATGAATGAATGAGAATGATGCATAATAAATGGAGAAAATACAGATAATTACTTAGGAACGAAGCTTTATTTTTTATTTTTAGAGTGATGAATCACATATCCATTAACTATACACATTTATTTGTAGGGTATAACAAATTTCACCCTGCACAATTTCATTGATTTATCATTATTATCAGTCGATTATTGATTCATTTGGTTGTTGATACTCGAGAGCCGAGAGAGGTACCGATACATTGATTGCCCGATCTGACTTGTTGGACACCGTAGGGACTCTAAGACTGGATGCTAAGATCCATTGACAACCATCTGATTATCACATGCCCCTTCTCAAAACCCCTCCACCAGCTACATTCGTCATTGTCCACCTTTTATAAGGGGCTTCGCCCTAGCCTTCTACCCCTCCCCGTGACAGGGGGAGGTGGAATTAACGCACGAGGAAGTGCTGCTGCAGCCCCCGGTGAGACCCATGGTCTCTTAACCATGTCATGGCCCTCGCTTGAGGTCTTTCGAGCTTTCTGGTAGGCTAACCAAGTGAAGCGATGATCGAAGCACCATCAGGTGCTCGACCCAAGCCACCCTACTCCACCGCTACCTCCTTCATATCCTCTAAGTAAGCCCTACGTGACTTTTATTTATTTTCCTCTTATTTTTCCAGTTATACACAACCACCTTCTCCTTCATCTGAGTTGTCTTCGAGCTTCACCATGGGTCAGTGATCCATTCTTAAGCTTCTGAACACCTCCCCGCTCTGTCAGAACCCCCTCTACCTTATGCATTCTTCTCCGACCATGTCAGAGATAACCCACTTAGGGCCCGTTCGGTTGGGGGGTTACCCCCCAATTTGGGCGGGTTACCCCCAAGCCCCATATTCCTAACCCACTAGTGGGGACCACTACCTTCCCATCAAATAAATTATATATTATACCATCATATCATCTAAAAATCATAAAATACTCAACTTCTACTCACTCTTCCAAACTTCAATACAATCACATCATAATAACTACCCACTTTTTCAAATTTCAATTCAATCATATCATAATTACTACCAACGTTTTCAAAATTCAATACAATCACATCACACAAACCCTCCAACCAATTAACCCTCCAACCAAACACACAAACACAAAAACGGGTATCCTCCCCCAGATAACCCACGAACCAAACACACCCTTAGGGATTCCATGTTTTCCACTCACTAGCCCTCCTTCCACCCTCCACCATGCACGGAACACTTTGACTTGCTCCTTAACAACTACAGGTACCACTAAGATTCAATGGACGGAAGCCTCAGAGGTGCTCCATTCAAGAGTTTTGCCTTCAACGAGGCTTCATCGCCCTGCTTCACCAGCCTTCACGGAACACTTTGACTTGCTCTCTGTGCGCATGAAAAATATCAAGGGAGGCTCGTCGGTTTATTTATTTTGCATTTATGCCCTTACCAGGGACCTTTTGGATATATTTGTTATGTACTTTGTGTTTTCAATTTGCAATTGTGCCCTTGGATCACTTTGGTTATATCATGAGCATGTGGACTTTGATTTCGATGATTTAAGTTTCATTTTGATTCATGTTTAATTCTCTAGGTATTGGCATGATTTAATTTCTGATATGATGCCCTCAACAATATGAATTTAATTGGACATCTATGGTGCAATTTACATGATATATAAATGAGATTGAATAGAATTGTACTTATTTGTGGTGCATTAATTGAACTGTAAAATTGATCTATGTTCATTGATCAATTACTTGATCATTTAGGGGTATATTTGTGCATTAGCATTTGCATTACATGTAATGCCATTTTGTAGCATTTTCTTTAACTTGCATGAAATGATGAAAAAATGCATCATGTTTTGCATCATATTATTTGTGAATTGTTGACTTAAGTAGATGAATTGGTCACTTAACTTAGATATTAGCATCTAATTAATCAATTATATATTTCATGTCCTTGAGTTTGACCCTAGACTTCCTAGGTTAAAAACCGAGCCCCTCCTCGTGGAGATATTCATGCTCGGTTTCTAATAGAGTGTTTAGCCATATTACAACGAATACAAATTAACTTATTCAGTGATTCATCAGATAGCACCGTTGCCGGGGACACATCTTATCTTTTTTGTTTATTAGATTTTAATATTTAATTAAGTCAATGATTTTGATATTTTGGTCAACTTATTTATTGTAATGTATTTGCATTGTTGGACTCATTGTTACTTATATTTCTTGATAGGCTATCTAATACATGGATTTTGTGGCAGGGTTTGCGAGGATCGATGATGCTCGGGAGACGCAAAGGTGAGGAGTCAGGGTCTCCTGGTACGAGGAGACACGGAAGCTTCCCTGAAAAAACCAAGAAATTTAATTAGCATTTTTGTTCATTTATGTGTTATATATATGTGTAATAATTATCTTTATAGCGGTCCTCGTTCGAAGGCTTGCGTGTGTATACATGGACTTGGACGTTTATGTGGTGTGTTGAGCATGTTTCACCCATAACCTGGATGTCACTCGAGTATTTGATTCTAAGTTTAGGCACATGTATGTCTGAGCTTGATTTATTTCATATTATTATTTTCTTGATCATAGGTTAAAACACACTTAGTATCTAAGAGATTCAATAATAACATGAGACACACCATAACATTGTTCTACTTAGACAAATCAACTCAATTCTTCACTGCTAATAGAAGCATGCTCAGGATGCAGTTTTTTATCAACTTGCATGCATTTAGAGAAAGATTTAAATTCAATATTGCATAAGACATGGAGAGATCTGGGAATCGCTATAAGCATCTCTTTCTTGGGCATGCATCATGATTTCCGTTTGCATCAGATTTTCTCGATTCTTGGTCCTAGTTTATAACTGAGGATTAAATGGAATCGAGACTGGATGATAGACGTTGATTGATTGGTTGCTTGGTCACATTAATTCTAGTCATAACCTAAGCTAAAAATTGGCAGAGATAATTGCAAGTAGGTCTAATATAAATGGAGTAAAATTCACCTTGTATTATGGTAGAGCGAACCCGACATTATATGCAAATTGTTATGCATGTTGAGAGGTGAGGACACATCCCTAGGAGAGTGCCCAAAACCCATATCAAACCTTGTGTAAATGGACTCATATCTTTGATGATCACTAATACAAATCGAAAGATAAATGACCAACATTTGTTGGTCTGCATGTGTGTGTTGCTGAACTCAAGGGTTATGCTTGCTTGGTTTGATCCTTGATTGAGTATCCATCAAAAATCACTCCCATCAACCTTATAATCCATTATTCATCTCCACAGATTATTTCATCTAAGAACATTCATCTAATGCTAACTAGTGTCTCAGTTCTGAAGGCTATGGTTTAGGCCTTAACGCATCACAAAAGAATGAAGGTCGCATCGAATAAGACCAAGGGAAATTAATCGTACTAGTTGCAAGGGGCGATGAAATTTAAAAGAAAATAAATGATGAAATCACATGATTAGAAAACACATCTCAAATCATTTCATCAAGATCACACGAGATTAGGCTTACCTCTAGAAGCGTGATTGTGATCCTCAGAGCTTCTAAAGAAAGAGGCCTCTTGAGTTAAGTCCAATCTGACAAGAGTGCATTGACTTATTTTCTCTTTAAGTTCTACATGAAAATTGTAGATCTCACTGAGATCTACAACTTTCATGCTCATCACTTTTCTTAATTATTCCTGTAACCATTTATGTTTTATTTTTACATTGTTTATTCCTATTTTATAATTCTGATTGAGCTACATGGTTGTCCCTTTTATTTCATTCGCATTCATCTAGAGCCATCTGATCTCCGATGATCATATGCTTCAGATCGTTCCTCCCTTGCCCAAACTACAGTCGTCTAATCAAATGATCAGACGGTCATGACCTCATCACTAAGCTCCTGCCAACTCCCTTAAGAGGTTGCAAACCTCTCCAACTGCCCATCTTCATCCTCTTTTCACAACGCCATCAGCTTCATTCTCCATAATCAAACGACCTCGTGATGTATCCTTGGCCTCCACCATCAATGCCAACATCGTTTACCCTAACCTCCTAATCGACATCGCATCCATATGGTGGTTGGATCCCAACAGAAACCACCCAAAATCGTCAGTCTCCTCCTCTTCAAATATCCTGTCACCGCCCTCATCGGCAATTGCCCGCCTCTATGTGACTAATATCCTAGCCCCCTTTTCCTCTCTTTTATTGGGAAGAGGAGAATCAAGGAGCCTTGATGGCATCCTTCTCTAGTGTCGACCCTTGCCCAATGGAGGGCATGGCCATGTCCATTCCTCGTTGTAGTGCTTCCCGATGTTGCTACCCAGGTATGAAGCGAAGACCAGATGCTTCGAGTGTAGCTACCAAGCCTCCTCCTCCATCCTGGTGACCTTTTTCAAATCCGGGAAAAAGGTCTAGTTAGCTTTTGTCTTGTTTTCTTCGATTTATTTTCAATTGTATGTATACTGTTCCCATTAATAGATCGTATCCCGACCTCCACAATAGATATTTGATTCTCGCAGGAGGTTACGAACCACCTTCCCCTTTTCTCCACAACATGTTTACAACCAAGCCCTTCTTCTCCATTCAACAAGAGAAGAACCCATTAGGGTTTCCCTCAAACGTATGCACAACCCTTCATTCCACTCATGATCCACATGCACACAATTATATTGGCTTCGACTATGCACCACTAATGTTTGCTGGTGATGAAGCCCTCAATGATCGAAAATTGGAAGGAGCTCTGATCTGGTGCTCCGCCTCCGATGACCAGATCCCGATAGTCAACTACAGAGTTTTTGACACCTTCTTCGATAGATGGATATCTTCGCTAGATGTCCAGGATTCTTCCTCGATTGTCAGGCAAGGCGTAACAATCAAGAGAACTTTGAAAGGGTCCGTCTGAGCCCAATTCTCGTCGTCGCGAATCAAAGGAGGTGGCGGAGCACCCATCATACAGATGACAGTAGTTTGCCCCGAATTGGGGATAATCCAACGGTCGAATTAAGTCCATGTGCGCGACTCCTAGCCTGCACCCCTGGACATGATCGAGCCTTAGCTGAAGCACCACCACTGTCCACATGGCCTGAGCCTGAGCCACGCGACTCACTTTGAGTCTAGACCACACACGCCTCTTACGTGTGGCTCTAGATAATTTGTAGTCTCGCCGTTCCTAATACTCAGAATTGCAAAAATGCCCCCACCATGGCGTTTTTAATAAAATATACAATTTATTTTTATTAATTACATTTTAGTCCCTATAAGGACCTATTTTTAAGGATGTATTTATGTTTTTATTACAGTTTTGCCCCTAGATTCAATGTTGAATAACTTGAGCATGTGATATCTAATTTATGTGATTTCAGTTACATTACAAATCTAGTTTAATTAGCTTTAATATAGAATGTTTGATTATTTGATTTGATATTTAATTAATGATGTATTTATCAGAGGTTATAGGAATGTTCATCTTTATATTAAATGTAACTTGGCTGTTGATTAATGCACAAAATTGGATCTTGATCTTTATGCTAATTGTTGGTTAAGTTTTGATGTAAATTTAGGGGCGTAATTTATGTACTTATATGCATGTGATTACTTAATTTTGTAGCATTTTGTTAATGAGTTAACTTGCATAAAAGTTTTTAAATGCAAACTCATACTTTCATATGTGCTAAGTTGTCTTGTGATGCATTGTATTGTGTTTCTTTGACCTAGATAGTTTAGTGATCAGTTAATGTAGATTCTTAAACTTGTTTAATTATATTATGGCCCATGTTCCTTTGTTCGGCCTTGGACTTGCCCACATATAAATTTAAGCTAAGGACTCTTTGCGGATATATTCTCTCGTTTTTGTTGATTATTTATTGGTCTATGTTACAACGAGTGCATGTTATGATAGATGATTGGCAGCTCATCAGATGTGGTTCATACAAGGGCGGATGACCACAACGATTGTCTATAGAGGGGTTTTGAGTAGAATGGATAAGGTGGTTGGACCGTTTCATGAGTTTCAACCACCTACAGATGGCGCACATGAGGGAGATGAGAGGGACAATCGCATAGGCAAAGATGAAGAATAAATGGGGAAGGATTAGGATTCGTTATCAGGTGGTTAGGGCACGCGATGGATCTCGGACAATTAGGTGAAGTAGGGGAGGACAAAGAGTCGTAACTCTTCGAAGTTGAGGGGAGGAGGTTGAAAGAGATCTAGGAACTATTGGATCATGTGATCCAACGGTCTGGAATGAGGCAGGCTTGGAGTAGTTGCAACCATCTGATCTAGATGATCAAACGGTCGAGATGAGGACCAGATGGCTAGATGGGAGCGGGCCACGTGGTTGAAGCAGGTGGTGCCACATGGCCCAAGAGGATTTAATAGAAACAAAGAAAATAAAATAAAATAAAAAAGAATAAAAGGATATCGAATCAGAAAAAATAGAAAACATGAAAGTTGTAGATCTTGATGAGATCTACAACTTTCATGCAAAACTCAAAGAAAGAGAAAGTCAACTATACAAAGTAAATATTTTTGCAAGTAATTTAAAGAATTAAAATACTTATTTTAATTTGTTTTCTTATTTTTTTGAATTTTTATTTTCTAAATTATGTTAAAATACTTATGTACAATATTAATCTGAGTTTTATTGGATTTTTGATAAATAAATAAACACATAAAATATAGGCACAATAATAAGAATATTAAGATACATTAATTATAACTAATTATTTCCAATACATAGTTAGTTAATAAATGTTATTTGTTATTGAATTTTATAGATTTTCTTAAGCAAGAGAGATAAATTAGAGAAATAATATAGACGAATATGGGATTCATCAGTGATTTAGCAATTTCTAATTATTTTCATGATCTTTTAGTTTATTTATAAAATAAAATCCAAAAATAAAATTATTATTTAATATTTTATATAAATCAAAAACCCTAAAAACATATACAAATTTGAATTGTAGTGTATATACATGTATTTATTAATATATCTAAATTAAATTATTAAAATCTACAAAAATTCACATGACTTCTATTTATTATTATATAAATTAATATAATATAAAATGATATCTTATTAATTAAAATATTGAATTGAAAATGCATATGTTATTTATCAAGTATATTACATGTATATTTATTAATATTTTATTTATATATCCTAAAATATACATGATATATAATATATCATAATTTAGATAATTTATTTTTTTTTATATTTTTCATTTTTACATCTTCATTATAAATAACCCTATTTAATATTTATTAGATAATTTATATTGAATTATTATTTCTGGATTATTGTGGTGTTGACTCATGTCAGCACGTAATGCTTCTTCAACTTCAAGAACATTGAGGTTTTCTGTTCTAACGACCTCCACTTTGACTAATTAATACACCTTTATTTTACGCTCAAACCTCGATCTGAACCCTTGATGACTGAGGTCTTTCATCGGTCTAAAGTAATCCGTACAAGGCGGAATCACAATGTCGCTGAGGCGACCGACAAAAGACCTCGAATAATCAACAATTAACCCATAATAGATGTATGCAATGAATATCCAAAAATGTGGAGTTAAAATTTATTATAACTCTACATGAAAATGTGTATAGGTGTAAGCACAAGTATAGGTCGAACACTGGGAGGCGAAAGGTTGTATGGTGAAAATTGTTGTGCGATTATTCAATTCAATGGTCATGTCCAATCCTTTATTGTTTTTGTGGGTTTTTATTTTTTTATTATTTTTTTATATATATTTTTTTAAAATTTTTATTTTGTTTTTATATTTTTCATTTTCTTTTATAATTTTAATTATATAATATAGTTATATATATAAAGATATATATATATATATATATATATATCAGAGAGGGGAGAGAAGTAATATAATATATGGATATATATAGATAGATATAAATGCTTAAAATTTAAAGATATAATATTTTTAGCTTTTGATATTTTTCTAATTTTTTTGGTTATTTTTCTGAAATTTTTCTAATTTTTATGTATTTTTAATTTCAAAAATGTCCTCAATATGGACCAATTAACTAGGCCGAACATAATTTGGGTTTGAAAAATATAAAATAATTCCCAAAATTACCCAAATTAATTTTAATACATTATTAATAACATATAGATAATTATAAAAAAAGAAAAATATATTTTTGGGATTTTTTAAGGGTTTTTCTATTTTTTTGTTGGATTTTGGAGCTTTCTGATTTTTTTATTTTTCTTTTTCTTGTTTTTAGGTTTTTTTTAATTTCTGGACTCATATATATATACCATATATAATTTTTTTGTAATTTTTCAAAAACATTTTATAATTTTTTTGTATTTTTTAATTTAAACAGTACAAAAAGGGTTGCTTTTTCATTTTTCATAATTAGGAAAAATGCTAAAAAATATAAATAAAATATGGGCATGAAAGAACACTACATGAAGCATCTATCCTAATTTTTCTGAATTTTTAGGAGCAGCGTAGGTATTTTTAATAAATAGATAAAAGATAGAAAAATTACATAGTCTGGTAGGGGCATTTTTGCAAATAAAATAACTATCAGGGGCATCAGTGCAAAAATCACTACAGAAATAAACATTTATTTTCAATATTGGAACTAATTTACAATTTACAAAATGCGCCAGGCTAAAGTGCAAAAATCACGCGCCTCACGTGGGACTGCACGTGAGGCGCGGAGGGACCATTTTGTAATTTCAAGAAACTCAGGGGCCCTTTTACAAAATTTGCAATTTATTTACAACGTTAAAACTTATTTACAAAATTAAAATTTAAATACAAAAAAGTACAAGGGTTGATTTTGCAATTTACCCCAACCGGTGATGGATCTGACGATTGAGCTTCTTCCACTTGCCACGCATCGACCATCCAGTGCCTGGTACTGGTTCGTCGATGAAGGGCTGAAATTAGATCATCCTAGATGATCTGACGGTTGAAGCATCGCTCCATCGGACGGTGGATCTTCGAACTAGGATCTTGTTCTTCATCCAACGGCGGGGAAGACATCTGGAAGAACGGGGAAGAACGCTCGCCTGGGCAAGCTTCTTCCGGTGAGATCTCGCTTCTCAGCCGGCGTTCGCTGCTCCAAAGTATCCCAAAGGCTTCCTGGAAGGTAGCCCTATCTGCTGGGGGTCTTGGATTGGGCGGAGGCACATTGGAGAGCCCTCGCGAGGTTGGAGAAGGCGAGGTGCTCCAGGTACCTCCAATGAACTTTGATTGCGTCCCATGGTGCTTGGTAGCGCACCTAACCTGCTTAGGAAGAAAGCTCGGCTCGAGGCGACGCTCCTCGGCCAAAAATAGAAACTGTTAGCATAATAATGGGTGAGGGCGGCGATGCTCCGGCAAAGCGAAGGAGGTGAGCATCGATTCGCAAATCTAGGGAGGATCTGGTTGGGTTTAGGTGGTCTGGAGGTGGAGAAGGCGGTGAGGAACGGAATGACGGTGAAAGGGAGTCGGGGCATAGTCGAGAACACGGTGGCGAAGTCGCCGGAGCTGAGCTCCGGCGAACTTCGATTTCACTAACCTAGGTTATACTAACGACCTAAATGCGAATTAAAATGCAGGAATGAAATGCGGGAATAAAAATCTACCTAAGAAACATAAGTGTGCAACTCTTATACCTGGAGAACTCCAGGGAGCAGGACAGCTGCCGGAGCGCCACCGTGGGCGCATCTCCTTCCTCCGCGAGCTTCCACAACCATCAGGGGATCTCCAGCTGTCACCTGGATTCACGCTTGGCCGACGGTTGGGGCTCTAGGGCTAGGGAAATGGCCAAAAAGCTCGGAGAAGGGAGATGGAGTTATTTATAAACATGAGGGAATGCCCTTATTGATCAGCTAATAGGTGGCGGTACAAGCTATGTACAAACGAATAAAATGTGCGGCGAGGATCATGATGTTTCTCGGAGAAAATTCCGTGAAGGGATCGTTGTCAATGGAGCAGTAGATCGAGAGGAAAAATGGAGGAAAAAGGGGGAGTGGACAGTTCTGACAGGAGTCAGAGGCGCAGGGGCGAGTTAACCGGAGGTCAACATTCCCTGGCCTCTAATTGGTCCATGTCGACCAGATATTGACCTATTTATTAAACGTAATAAATGAATTAATTAGATTTTGCTTATAAAATAAAAAATGTTTATTAAATAATGTAGTATTTATTTATGATTTTCATTTATTTTTTGATGTATTTTATTATGGTTTTATTTTAATAATGTATTTATGCATGTATTTACATATATTTTGTATATTTTATTTTTATTTTGTTTATTTTATTTTATTATTTTTTTTATTTTATAAATTTATAACTTATTTTTGTGAGTGTAGATATATTTTTGTTTAATTTTTATGAGTTTATTTACATTTTTAAATAAATAGGTATATGTATATGTAGGTGTACTTATAGGTATTTTACCTATATTTTATATATACTTTTATTATTTAATGTATTTTTTTTGTTTTTATTCTAGATTTGTATTTTTAATAAGTTATATGTAATATTTACATTATTATAAAAATATAGATGAATAAAGAATAAAAGAATAAAGTCCCTTTTTATTTATATACATATAGATAGCATAGGTATTTTGTCTATGTATTTCATAGACTTATTTTATTTTACAAATTCATTTTGGTTTTCTTTTAATTTTAATATGTACATGTATTGTATACATTATTTACAAAATTATAAAAATATAAGTTTATAGAAATAATGAATGAAGAATAAATTGAGTATTTTATTCGGGTAGATTGTACAATGGGAGTCAAAAACCTAACTTTCATAGATGAACTCCAAAAATTACAAAACTAATTTTATTAGATAGCTCTTGAAAAGTCATATACAATTAAAGGTGATTTTGGGTGATTTTGAGTTTTTATTTGCAAGATATGGGTCTGTGAAGTTGAGATTTTGGCTTTTTATTATGGGTATAAAATGTACACTGAGTATTATTTTTACACAAACTAAATTTGGTATTTTTATTTACACTATTATCTACAACTTTCATGTAGAAAGTTTCTTTATTTGATGAATGAATAATTATATACAAAATAGGTGTAAAAAATGTATAAATAAATGAATAAATAAATGAGGTATTTATTGTACTGTTGGCCCTTATCTCCCCCTACTTTATTCATTGTCGACCAATTCCATGCTGGCCTTGGTCTCGGGGTTCGGGTCATAAAATATTTGCAATATTTTATTCCTTTTTCTTTTCTTCTCTTTATTCTATAATTTTGGCATTAAAAACCTTATTCTATGTACAAGAAATACAATAAATAATGAATGCTATTATGTACAAATTGATCCTATTTACATGCATTTGATAGGGTTTTTAAGGCCAAAATGATAGAATAAAGGTGATGAAATGGAGATTCATCAACCCCCTATACTTTCCTTTGTTAGTCCCTAGCGAATACTTATGCAATAAGTACAAAAAGAATAAAGAATAAGAAGAAAAGAAAAAGCAGAAATAAAGAATAAATTGAATTGATCGTGATTATTAAACTCATCTGTACAAAATCAAAGTTTGGAGCTCAGGTTAGACCTTGGTGTGAACATGTGTGCGGAACCTAATCGGGAGCCAAATTTAAAACACAACAGCCTTCGAGAGTCACATAACTCGGTTCAAATCACCTCAATGGCCAGGTCAGAACTAGCCTACATCATATGCAAACCCTTATGACTATGAAGCTGCCTTGTACAGTGTAAGTGATAGTGGCTCTCCCCAACTGAAATGACAAAGGAACTGACTTCTCCAGAATGACAACCCAATGATTCCCCAATCCAGCCCTCTACTGTCGAGGAGTGGGGTATTCCCTTTTAAGTTCAAGTGGCATCCAACTCAAGAGGAGGAGGTGAAGAAGAGAATGGATGGTAGCCAGTGTAGCTACCTATCCTGGGATGCAAGACCAGTGTAGTCAAGTCATCCAGCTGCAGGCTCACATGGTATAACTTTGATGCTCAAGCTTGCTTATTTTCTATACAACATACATACATACTCAGGCAGGCACTTTTATTTTTATTTTCAAGCCTGTCCACCTTTTTTTTTCAACATACTATTTACAGCAGCATTTACATAAGGAGTTTTTCCTCTTGAGCCAGAAGACTATCCCTCTTTTGAAGCTTTATTGCAACCCACACTCTCCTGTCATTCGTCTTCATTGAAACTGGACCAGGTTGGGGTGCACTTCCCTCCCTAGACGAGGATGAATGTTTCCACCCGTGTGCGTCTCAGACTGGCAAATACAACCCCCTCACCACTCCAACTGAGTTGAGCCAAGTAAAAGGTGCAAGTGTCCAAGTTAGGTCACGGCCGACAAGAGTCATGCGTGTGTCTCGAAAAGTTCTAGTTAGTCCACTGAGGTGACTTGAACCCAGCCCTGATTTCTCAAAGAATTAAGTCTGAATAGACCCGAAGTACCTTAAACCTAGTTCCCATAAGGTTCCAGTGCAGTTAGGTGCGGTAGGTCCAACCAAGCTCCAATCTTCAACTTTATTGGACTAGTTCAATCATCAAGCTCAATAAAAGAATATGAATGTTATGCAAGTGCTATTTACAACTATGCAAAGAACAATGCAATTTTTCAAAGAATTTGAAAGCAAAGAGAAAAATTTTAACACAAAGAATTTTTGCAGAATAAGATATGTACAACTATTTACACGGGCGTGCCGCGTTATTTTTACAGGACTAAAAGAATTTTAAAGAATTTACAGGTTTTAACAAGGTGACTTATTCAGGTGTATATACAATTACTAAAGAATTTTATTTTTTTTGTTGTGTTTTATTTTATTTATTAAGATACTTTAATTCCTCAAATTTATTTAGAAAACATTTTGAAAACTATAGTACAAAATAATTTTTGCAACTATTTACACATATTTGAAAGCCATTTTGCAAAGATTTTGCAAACACTATATACATTTTTTTCAAAATATTTTTACATAATGTTTTCAAAACCATTTGCAAATAGATTTTCAAATCCTTTATTTCACACAAATAGAAGAATTTTAGCAATCAAAATATTTTTACAAAGGTTGAAAATACTTCACAAAAAGTTTTCCAAACAGTTCACACCATTTTTCAAATCATTTTGCAAAAATATTTTTAGCCTGATTTATTAATCAGTATATACAAAAAGAATCTGAGGAATAATCACATCTTTTTATTAAGATTTTTAACGAATTTTAAGGAATTATTAGCCATATTATTAAAAGAATAAGAAAGTACGAATTATGGCTAAAGTATATACGACCCCCTATACTTAGCTTGAGCTATGTCCTCATAGATCGGAAAAGAGAAAGAGAAGACATAACTCGTACTGAGTATAGACAAGTTTAAATAATATACGAATAAGAGATGAAGGAAATAGAATTTGACCGTCCTCCTATACTTAGGATCAAGTAATGCTAAGTAGAGCAGACTGTACACAAATCAGGGAGGGTCAAGGGTGGGAATAAACAGATGAACAAATTAGGGGTACACCCCCTATACCTAGGACAAAGTGTGTCCTAAGTACAGAAAACTGACACAAAGGGGCGACACCTTTTATTTAGATAAAGAAATATGAAAAGGAAGAAAAGAAGAAAAGAAGAAAAGATAGATATATACAGATAGATGAAACGATCGTGGTGAATATACGCATCACTCTCCCTATACTTAGGGTGAGCTATCCCTATGTATAGGCAACAACAGGAGTGACGAAACTGAACGACGAAAGAACAACGCGGTGTGTACCCCCCTATACATAGGACAAGGTACGTCCTTAGTGTAGACATAAAGATATGTCAATAGATCTGGGGCACATCAAAACATATGGGAGAAAGAATGAAAAAGGCACACATATATACAAGTGGTCAAAAACTGGTGGAGTACAGGACGGTATCTGACAATTGAATACCGTACTCTCGTCATCGTCTCCCTATGAGAACGAGGACGCAGTCAAAAGATGAAAAGACACCCTGATATACAATCATGTGGGTGTCGGCTACCGGAGTAAAATAGATTGAAAGTACAGATATCGGGCCCGGTAGCATAAATCAGTCAATCGGCTCGAAGGGTCAACATGAGGAAACAGAGCTGATACTATAAGATCGGGAGGAAGAAGGAACAGTTAGATTCCTCCGGTCAATCATACTCTCAATAAGATATGGAAGATAGAGAATAGGAGACATCGTGGCATTCGATGGTCATAAGGTCGGAAGATCACAGAAAACACCGAATACCGTAAGACATGGCTCAACCCTGCGAGGGTCATCAAGGTGAGCAGGCTCAAAGGAGCCGGGAATCGGATCATAATTAGGAGCCTTGTTCCAGATCGGATATACCATAAGAGGGAGGACCAAGTACATATCAGGAAAATCGGCTCCGTGCTCCACAGATCGGAGACGCAATCATAAGGAGACCGAGTAGAGAGCTCAGAAGACTCGGCTTCATGCTCCAACAGATAGGAGACACCAGAAGTGAAACCGAGTACCTACAAAGTGATCTACCTTCCCGCAGATAACCCTCGGGGAATGGTACATACTAGTCAATGAATAATCAGAAAAAGACTCGACCTTACGAGGGTCATCAAGGCGAGCGGACGCAAAGGCGTCAGTGATCCATCAGACAGATTATCAGGTATGGTCTCGTTAGGTGACATATCGGCTACTAGCAGAAGAGACCATAAAGTCTAAAGAATGTGGCAGCATCCCGCAGACAACCCTCGGGGAACGTGCTGCCAGCTAGGCATGAAAATAGCAGATATCAGGAGCTCAACCTTGTGAGGACCGTCAAGGAGAGCGGACTCAAAGGAGTGTAATTAGATGGGTCCCAAGTTCCACAGATCGGATAGGCAACTCAAGATGGGACCAAAAATTACATATATCAGACGACTCGATTATGTGTTCCGCAAATCGGAGACACAGTCAGTAGGGGGAACCGAGCGTAAAGAGAGTGTTGCATGCTCCCGCAGATAGTCCTCAGGGAGTAATGCAATCTAGGAAAAGAATAGTCAGAATGTGTCTCTACCTTGCGAGGATCGTCAAGTAGAGAGAAGGGCTCGAAGGAGCCGGATCCATCATATGGACCCACATAGTGGTCTCAGTAGTCGACAAATCGGCTACCAGCAGCAGAGACCAATCAGATCGTAAATATGTTGTAGTCTCCTGCAGTTAACCCTCGGGGAGCTACGAGCTAGTCAAGGAATAATCAGAGAAGAGCTCATCCTTGCGAGGTCCGTCAAGGCGAGCAGACTCAAAGGCGTCTGAACAAGTCGGTCTCATGCCCCAACAGATCGGGCGCATAATCAGAGGGGGAGACTGACTGCCCATATCAGACGAATCGGCAACGTGCCCCAATAAATGGAGGCACCAGAAGCGAGTGAAGCCGATCGTAAAGAAAGTGTCACATTCTTCCGCAGATAGTCCTCGGGAAGTAATGCGAGCTATATAGTGAATAATCAGAGTACATCTCTTCCTTGCGAGGGTCATCAAGAAGAGAGAAGGCTCAAAGGAGCCGGATCCATCAGACGGATCCACAGGAAACATAGTCTCAATAGACGGCAGACCGTCTACTAGCAGAAGAGACCATGGAGCTAAAATGTGTCATAGCCTCTCGCAGATAACCCTCGGAGAGCTATGATATAGGCGGTGAATAATTGTAACATCAGGCTCATCCTTGTGAGGACCGTCAAGGAGAGCAATCAGACGGTTGGCCTCAGGTACCGATTGGTCGGGTACACACGCAGAGGGGCAGGCCAATCAAGCATATCATCTGACTCGGTTCCGGGTCCCATCACAATGGTGACCAAAGCAATGTATGAAACCGCAGTCCTAGAAATTATCGCGTTCTCCCGCAAATAGTCCTCGGGGAGTAATACGAATAAGTCAATGTAGGTCAAGGGAATGCTGGCATAAAATCTTAGGTCCTCGAAATAGTGTGAATCCATCAATCCATAGGAGGGCATAAGATCATGTGAGGGAGCAAATAATCAGGTCAACCACAAAACATCCCTCAAGCTACTCGAATCAGCTAAGATGGCACGAAAGATAATCAGGAATCCTCAAAGTGCCATAGGTGGATCAAAGAGTCAGGAGATCAAGGAGGGTTTAATCAGGAAGATGAGAGATCATGCAGGATCCGCACACCTTTATCAGGCAGTCCATATCAGAATAAGCAGTCAATCCTCAAAATCAAGATGGTTGGAACCTCAAGAAAGATAGATCAATCAATACTCATGAAATCATCACCAAATCCTCGCATCATATCACATCCTCAATCCGGTGTGCGAGATCTAAATCCTCAATAAAGAATCACACCTAATGACCATGCACCATCGAAAATCCTCAATACGCTCGTATGCATGTGTCCAAAGTCAAATCCACCAAATCAATATTAGCATCCTCAACATCATTGGCCAGTCTTACACAGATAATCAAGGTAATCATGGAATCTTCAATGCAGGCTATCGATGTGCACATCATTCCTGGGTAAAGGGAGAGGTGATATGGGGAACACGAGGAAGATGGATAAGAAGGGTAACACAATGAAGTGGAGAAACTGATTGAGCTTACGTGCCACTATCACGGGTGAAAGAAGAGTGATATAGAGGGAACGAGGAGGGCGGGCAAGAAGATCGAGACATAGACAAAATTGGGTGTTCCACACAGGGCAAGAACACCGTCAAAATGGTAGTCCGAAGAGCAGGCTCTCCTTGAGCCGGAGAAGATGGGGATGGTACAGTGGATACGAAGAAGATGGTGAAGAAGAGGGGAAATGAAGGACTTGGCGAAGAAATGATTGAGCTCAAACGCCAATATCGCAACTCAATGCAAATGAAGAGGTATATGCATAAGAGAGGTAGAGCGACTCAAAGATTAAAAATGCATGACTCACACAGACGGGACCTACTACTCTAATAATGAAAGAAAAGCATAATAGACTCTAAGTCACAATCAAGACACAAGGCAAACCCCCAATTCACCTACTCAACACAGTGAAGACCATCAGGTGACGGTCATTTATCTTTTTAGTTTTAGAGTGAGGTGAGAATCACACAGTTGTACAAACACTAAGGAGGCTTGATGGGATTTGGGCTCTACTCCTTAGTGTGTACGTGAGCAATTTAAAACGCATACAATGAGGGGGTTGCTCTCCCCAAGACAAGGAAATCCATTATGTTTTACTTTAGATTCAATAGAGTTAACAGTCCCGATTTTATTTAGGTTATCACTTTTTTGGGTATTTTCAATGCACGTGCCTATCAAGGTTCCAATTTCCATTAAGCACCCTTGGTTGGCAAAAACAGAGGGAAAAGATCGGAAAAGCCATGCAAGTCGGAAATCGATGATGCATGCTAAGTAAGAAGACTTACAGTGCCTCCAGCTCTCTCCATGCGGGATGCATAACAGAATCTGAAACCTATGCTATATGCAAATGCAAGCCGAAGAAATCACCCTAGGATAGTAACTGCTATTATCGTGAAGCACCACAAGTCGCTCGCCGATCTTCAAGCCAGGAGTCCGGTCTAGGCTTACCCCTCCTCCTCTCGACGCATCGAGTTCAGGAGAAGCGCTTGGTAGGATGAGCTCGTGGCGCGTAGGCTCGAAGATGGCGAAGCGATTGTTTAGAGTTTGATCTAGGTCCAAAGCGAACTATAGGTGCATGCAAATATATTACGGTGTTTGGACCTATCTCTAAGAGTAGCAATTCCTATGGCTAAGGGCTTATTCACACAAAATAATAAAAATAAAATAAAAATGGAAAAGCGTCAAAACCAGCGAGGCCCCCTAGGGAACAATCCCTCGGGCACTGGACCTCGGGAATCGGAGTGTACCTGTGAGAGTCTTGTATAATTACAATTCAAGTGTCCTTCTCTCACATTAATATACATAATAAAATAAAATGCATAAAATGAGACTGTCATCCAAAAATTCTCCTTCATCTGCTTTTGATGCTCTTTCCTGTTGGTCGGCGTAGAAGGGCCAACTCCGTCTTACTTGGGTGCATAGGTCCTCCTAGAAGATCTTCCTTCACTTGGCAGTCCCTCGCATCAAAGACAAAGAAAGAAGATGGGTCAGAACAGTCAACCAAATAATGTCAATAAAAAAATCAAATAAATAAATATAATGGACATGAGCAAAGAATTATATAAATGAATTAAAAACCACACAAAATACATACAAAATCCGTTGCCTCCCCGGCAACGGCGCCATTTGATGACTGAGGTCTTTCATCGGTCTAAAGTAATCCGTACAAGGCGGAATCACAATGTCGCTGAGGCGACCGACAAAAGACCTCGAATAATCAACAATTAACCCACAATAAATGTATGCAATGAATATCCAAAAATGTGAAGTTAAAATTTATTATAACTCTACATGCAAATGTGTATAGGTGTAAGCACAAGTAGAGGTCGAACACTGGGAGGCGAAAGGTTGTATTGTGAAAATTGTTGTGTGATTATTCAATTCAATGGTCATGTCCAATCCTTTATTATTTTTGTGGGTTTTTATTTTTTTTTATAATTTTTTTATATATTTTTGTTTTTAAAATTTTTATTTTGTTTTTATATTTTTCATTTTTTATAATTTTAATTATATAATATAGTTATATATATAAAGAGATATATATATATATATAAGAGAGGGGAGAGAAGTAATATAATATATGGATATATATAAAGATATAAATGCTTAAAATTTATAGATATAATATTTTTTAGCTTTTGATATTTTCTAATTTTTTGGTTATTTTTCTGAAATTTTTCTAATTTTTATGTATTTTTAATTTCAAAAATGTCCTCAATATGGACCAATTAACTAGGCCGAACATAATTTGGGTTCAAAAAAAATAAAATAATTCCCAAAATTACCCAAATTAATTTTAATACATTAATAATAACATATAGATAATTATAAAAAAAAGAAAAATATATTTTTGGGATTTTTTAAGGGGTTTTCTATTTTTTGTTGGATTTTGGAGCTTTCTGATTTTTTTATTTTTTCTTTTTCTCGTTTTTAGGTTTTTTTTTAATTTCTGGACTCAATATATATATATATATATAAATATACCATATATATTTTTTTATAATTTTTCAAAAACATTTTATAATTTTTTTATATTTTTTAATTTAAACAGTACAAAAAGGGCTGCTTTTTCATTTTTCATAATTAGGAAAAATGAAAAAAATGTAAAATAAAATATGGGCGTGAAAGAACACTACATGAAGCATCTATCCTAAGTTTTCTGAATTTTTAGGAGCAGCGTAGGTATTTTTAATAAATAGATAAAAGATAGAAAAATTACACAGCCTAGCAGGGGCATTTTTGCAAATAAAATAACTATCAGGGGCATCAGTGCAAAAATCACTACAGAAATAAACATTTATTTTCAATTTTGGAACTAATTTACAATTTACAAAATGCGCCAAGGCTAAAGTGCAAAAATCACGCACCTCACGTGGGACTGCACGTGAGGCGCGGAGGGACCATTTTGTAATTTCAAGAATCTCAGGGGCCCTTTTACAAAATTTGCAATTTATTTACAACGTTCAAACTTATTTACAAAATTAAAATTTAAATACAAAAAGTGTGGGGGTTGATTTTGCAATTTACCCCAACCGACGCTGGATCTGACGATTGAGCTTCTTCCACTTGCCATGCGTCGACCATCCAGCGCCTGGTACCGGTTCATCGATGAAGGGTTGAGATTAGATCATCCCAAATTATCTGACGGTTGAAGCATCGCTCCATCGGACGGTGGATCTTCGAACTGGGATCTTGTTCTTCATCCAACGACGAGGAAGACATCTGGAAGAACAGGGAAAAACGCTCGCCTGGGCGAGCATCTTCTAGTGAGATCTCGCTTCTCAGCCGGCGTTCACTGCTCCAAAGTATCCCAAAAGCTTCCTGGAAGGTAGCCCTATCTGCTGGGGGTCTTGGATTGGGCGGAGGCACACTGGAGAGCCCTCGCGAGGTCGGAGAAGGCGAGGTGCTCCAGGTACCTCCGATGAACTTTGATTGCGTCCCCTGGTGCTTGGTAGCGCACTTAACCTGCTTAGGAAGAAAGCTCGGCTCGAGGCGACGCTCCTCGGCCAAAAATAGAAGCTGTTAGCATAAAAATGGGTGAGGGCGGCGATGCTCCGGCGAAGCAGAGGAGGTGAGCATCGATTCGCAAATCTAGGGTGGATCTGGATGGGTTTAGGTGGTCTGGAGGTGGAGAAGGTGGTGAGGAACGGAATGACTGTGAAAGGGAGTCGGGGCACAGTCGAGAACACGGTGGCGAAGTCGCCGGAGCTGAGCTCCGGCGAACTTCGATTTCGCTAACCTAGGTTATACTAACGATCTAAATGCGAATTAAAATGCAGGAATGAAATGCGGGAATAAAAATCTACCTAAGAAACATAAGTGTACATTATACCTGGAGAACTCCAGGGAGCAGGATGGCTGCCGGAGCGCCACCGTGGGCGCATCTCCTTCCTCCGCGAGCTTCCACAACCATCAGGGGACCTCCAGCTGTCACCTAGATGCACGTTTGGCCGACGGTTGGGGCTCTAGGGCTAGGGAAATGGCCAAAAAGCTTGGAGAAGGGAGATGGAGTTATTTATAAACATGAGGGAACGCCCTTATTGATCAGCTAATAGGTGGCGATACAAGCTATGTACAAACGAATAAAATGTGCGGCGAGGATCATGATGTTTCTCGGAGAAAATTCTGTGAAGGGATCGTTGTCAATGGAGCAGTAGATCAAGCGGGAAAAATGGAGGAAAAAGGGGGAGTGGACAGTTCTGACGGGAGTCAGAGGCGCAGGGGGGAGTTGACCCGAGGTCAACATTCCCTGGCCTCTGATTGGTCCACGTCGACCAGATATTGACCTATTTATTAAACATAATAAATGAATTAATTAGATTTTGCTTATAAAATAAAAAATGTTTATTAAATATGTAGTATTTATTTATGATTTTTATTTATTTTTTTGATGAATTTTATTATGGTTTTATTTTAATAATGTATTTATGCATGTATTTACATATATTTTGTATATTTATTTTTATTTTGTTTATTTTATTTTATTATTTTATTTTCTTATTTTATAAATTTATAACTTATTTTTGTGAGTGTAGATATATTTTTGTTTAATTTTTATGAGTTCATTTACATATTTAAATAAATAGGTATATGTATATATAGGTGTACTTATAGGTATTTTACCTGTATTTTATATATACTTTATTAATTTAATGTATTTTATTTGTTTTTATTCTGGATTTGTATTTTTAATAAGTTATATGTAATATTTACATTATTATAAAAATATCGATGAATAAAGAATAAAAGAATAAAGTCCCTTTTTATTCAAAATACATATAGATAGCATAGGTATTTTGTCTATGTATTTCATAAACTTATTTTATTTTAAAAATTCTTTTTGGTTTTCTTTTAATTTTAATATGTACATGTATTGTATACATTATTTACAAAATTCTAAAAATATATATTTATAGAAATAATGAATAAAGAATAAATTGAATATTTTATTCGGGTAGATTGTACAATGGGGGTCAAAAACCTAACTTTCACAGATGAACTCCAAAAATTATGAAACTAATTTTATTAGATAGCTCTTGAAAAGTTATATACAATTAAAGGTGATTTTGGGTGATTTTGAGTTTTTATTTGCAAGATATGGGTCTTTGAAGTTGAGATTTTGGCTTTTTATTCTGGGTATAAAATGTACACTGAGTATTATTTTTACACAAACTAAATTTGGTATTTTTATTTACATTATTATCTACAACTTTCATGTACAAAGTTTCTTTATTTGATGAATGAATAATTATATACAAAATAGGTGTCAAAAATGTATAAATAAATGAATAAATAAATGAGGTATTTATTGTACTGTTGGCCCTTATCTCCCCCTACTTTATTCCTTGTCGACCAATTCCATGCTGGCCTTGGTCTCGGGGTTCGGGTCATAAAATATTTATAATATTTTATTCCTTTTTCTTTTCTTCTCTTTATTCTATAATTTTGGCATTAAAAACCTTATTCTATGTACAATAAATAAAATAAGTAATGAATGCTATTATGTACAAATTGATCCTATTTACATGCATTTGCTGGGGTTTTTAAGGCCAAAATGATAGAATAAAGGTGATGAAATGGAGATTCATCAACCCTTTAACTCCTTCTCCTAACAACCCTAATCCACGCTACCCCTTCGATCTTCTTTAACATTGCACCATCTCTTCTATTTAATCCCATGAAGTTGGATTATTCCGACCAACTTCTCCAACATCAGAACTACCTGACCAACCTTTCACTTTCTCCACCTTGGTTCTCCATCCTCGGGTGACATGCGAGCTTGGCTGCACCTCCGCCTGGAATAGGGAGCTTCGAGGAATCGTTCCATGGCTCTTTAGCCTTGGATCGTGACCATCGCCATCACATGGAGCTTCAGGAAATCGTCGGCCCGTCGAGCGAAAACTAGAAGGGTCTGACATCATCCAGTTCCCAGATGAACTTCTCCACCATTTTTCATTTGATTTTAATTAGATTTTAGTCTACTTAATCACTGCTTTATATACAATTATTACCATTCTTTAGATCATAATAAGAACTCCTTGTCAATTCACATTGATTCCTTCCTGATTTGAGTAAGAAAATTGTCTATTCTGAACTGCTCTGTTGTGCAAGAATAACATTCCTTCTCCAGGTTGATTCATCATGAATCGAGCCAAGCAACTTCTTACAGGTATATCCAATGCTTTGAGTGACCCATAAGTGTCGTCCACGAAGTGAATCTTACGTCAATCGGAGGCAGAATCCAACCCAACCAGCACAAGAAAAGGAAGCATCGGTTGCAGACATGGATACCTAAATCGCTTGGAGCTCTATCCCTAAGTCTCGATTCTTCATATTGTTTGCCATCCTCACTCAATAGGCGAGCTTGAAGAGGGAGGCTCCCCATTCTGACCCTACCTATGATTAGTCCAATCATTGATCAAGAGCTCAGGAATGCCACTGCACTTCCCGATTTGGGGAAGAACACGATGATTTCAAAAATCTACATATGGATGATGTGTGGTATCATCCGACGGTCAGACCTCACCCGTGCCTTTTAATCTTAGTCGCTCAGAAGGAACCTATGTATAAATTACGTCATAAGCCTAGCCAAGTTCTAGTACTCATTCACGCTGCCCAAACATTTTATATTTGCAATTAGGTCCCTATGTGGGCACCTAAGTGCAAGAAAAGTTTGTTTTTTTATTTTCAGTCCCTAGTCGAGGATCAAATTGCAAAGAACATTAATTTTATTTATACTTGAACCCCTGGACTACTATAGACTTTTGGAACTTCTAGAGATAACATTTTTAGTGATTTTTCTAGGGTAATTACACAACTACCCTAGCGAGGTTTTGTTATATTTGTCGTGATTTTTCATTGCTTCATTGTTCTATTTTGATTTTTCGAACCTCATCTTGTTTTGAGTTCTTTTTGAGTGTCTTCGAGCTCGTTGTTCGGCTTTCCTTTCCTTTGTTCTATTATACATTATCACCTCTACTATATTTCACCTATCTCTTCTATATAGTATATCGTATATCGTTTGCAAAATTTATTACTCCTTTTTTAAATAAAGAATCATTTTCTTTCATTCTTGTTTCCACTATATTAGAATATTATACCACACTATATTCCACCTATTATATTAGAATATTACATTACATGACACTATAAAAATTACAAAATAAAAATAAAATAAAAATCTGCAAAAAAAAAGCCAATAAAGACCATTAAAACTAAAAACCACAAAATTAACTTTTTAAAGAAGAAAAACCAATCACAAAATTTCCAATCTCAAAATCCAAGTATAATTCCTGCATCCTTGTGTTCGACCTAGGGAAACTTGGTAAACATCAAGAGAATAATATAAGAGAGAGATTTTTATCTTCTTTTATTTATTCATCTTCTCTCTCTCTCTCTCTCTTCTGATCTATTTTTGTTTGATGAGTTGCTCTTCTCTTTACAGATTACTACAATCCGATGACTTCTCTCTTTCTTGAAACTGTTGCAAAGAGAGGAGCGCTCATCATTAGCCAATGCTTTGAAATCTTATAAAGGAAAGCATTTCAAAGTACAAAAATATGAGAACTCTTGATTTAAAATATTAATTCATTTAATCTTTTTAATCAATATATTAAATTGTATTCTATTTTCCCTTTAATTTCAGATCAAGTCTCTCACCCCACTTAACAATATGCTTAAGATCAATCAATTGACTGGACCAAATTATTTGGACTGGATCCATAGTTTGGAACTTATACTTGAGACGAAGTACATACCATATGTGTTCTCATTAGTAAAGTATGTGAACCCTCAAATAAAGGATGCCAAGGAGTTCAACAAGAAGTGGGACTAGGATAATTCGATTGATCATTGCTACATTCTTGGATCATTCTCTAATGTGCTTCAGAAGCAATTCATATATATTGAATCCACCCATGTCATCCTCTTGAATATGAAAGAGATGTATGGAGATGTGAATCGCACTCTTTTTACATTGAGGTCCATCTGAGTACATTATGAAGAAAGAATAACCTCTAGCGGCGTAATGGTTGCACATGTTAAAGGGAAGCACGAATGCAAGCATGGATCTCGGAAGGTTCCGATTCAAGAAAAGAAGAAAGGTTAAACTGTTGATCAATCTTCTAATGCTTCAACACATCTGACATATGTGGAGATGGATGCCCACCATCACTGCTATAAGCCAGTATTCTGGAAGAGTAACAATACAGAATACTTAAAGTCCTTAGCGAAGAACAAACACATAACTATAACAAATAAGAAATCTGTGTTCATCGTTGAAATTAACTTACTCATAGCATGAGAATGAAGTTGGATTGTTAATTTTGGTGCTTCTGTTCATGTATGTAATCTGTTGTGTATGTTTCAAGAGTCCAGAAATCTTGATGAAAGGGAGATAGTCATCCAGATGGGGTCCTGCAACTGTTGCAGCGATGCCATTGGAACATGTAGACTATCATTATCCAGTGGGAGAGTCTAAGATATTAGAATTTGTCTCTATGTACAGGATGTTAGAAGGAACTTACTATACATATCTAATCTAGTTAGACATGGATATACTTTCCTTTTCTTTAATAAACTTATCACAATCATTTTAGTAATTTTATTGCAGATGGTTCTCTAACATTAGCTGGACTCTATTAATTGAACATGCATGAATGTAACATAAATGTTTATACCACTGTTAGTATTAAAACTCCTAATCGATCAAAAGAGGACAGAGATCATTTAAATATGATCTGGCATCGAAGACTTGTACATGTATCTGTTGATAGGATTAATAGACTGGTAAAGAATGAACCTTTGGATTTTCTGGAAGTTCATAATTTACCAACCTGTGAAATTGTATTCATGGGAAAATGTACATGGCATCCTTCACAAAGAAAGGTGAACAATGCAAAGTTACATTGGACCTAATACATAATGATGCATGCATCTCCTTTTGTACTATGACTCGAAATGGACAACGATATTATGTGACCTTTATTGATAACCATTTGTGGTATGGTTTTCTTTTCTTTGTATGTCACAAACATGAAACCTTAGAAAAGTTCAAAGAGTTAATGGCATTGGTTGAGAACGAAACAGGAAAGAAGATGAAACAGATTAGATATAATCAAGGTGTTGAATACTTCTAAGATGAATTCGAAGAATACCTTAAAGAGAGAGGAATAATTTCTAATTTCACTCCTATAGATACTCCTTAACTCAACAGAGTTATCAAGAGATGCAATAGAACCATGCTAGACATGGTGAGATCATTATGAGTAAAGCTCTAAGTTTCTAGGGACATACAGTAAAGACTGTAACATATGTCCTAAATAAGACTACATCTAAATCTGTACCAAAAATCCCTCATGAGCTTTGATATGGAACCAAGCTAAATGTATGACACTTGAGGATTTGGGGTTGTTTGGTCCATGATGAAAACATGGATGCAAGTAGGTTGGAATCTCAGACTAGAGTGTGCTACTTCATTGGATATGTAAAGAATGGTATCAAATACCAACTTTATGATCCCGAGACTTGAAAAGTACTCGTTTCTAGAGATGTTAAATTATGGAAGATAAATTCCTTAAAAGTTAAGAAAATAACGAAGTTAAGGAACTAATTGAGTCTAGTTAGACTGATTAAGTTCCTACACCAAAAACTGAATATATAATTGAATATGACACAACTGTACCTCTTATAAAGAGTTCTAGGGTTGTAAGACAAATTGAAAGTCACATATTCCATGTATCATAAGAGTCTGATGATGATCCAACTTCATTTGATGAAGATTTGGGTCATCGTGACATAGATAGCTTGATGCATCCTCATTTCGTACACTCCATGGGCCCATTCTCCATCTAAATATGTTTAGTCAAATTGTTGAGGAAAAGAAAGCCATGGTGATTAATCCTCATTTCATCATTTATTTTTTTTCATTTTGGCCTTAAATCACTAGCTAAATGCATGTATATATCAATAATTTGTGAAAATAACACTTAATAATGTATTTAATATCAAAATAGAAGAATAAAGGAAAGAAAAGAAGAAGAATGAAGTGTCCAAGTCATTGAGTGACCCCAGACCCCGAGACCTAGTCATCATGATGACTTTATCGACAAGGAATAAAGTAGAGAGAGATAGGGAAAAGAAACTGTACAAAAAACCACACAAAAACCCTTATTCTTTTTATCCAATAATTGCATTTTGTGACTCATTTATTCTATTATTTTTTATACCTTAAATAAAAACCCTCAATATGAATATTGTTCATAAAAATACATAGAAAAATACAAAATTGATTTCACTGAAAAATAATGCACAGTGTACTTGGGACACAAAAAATAAAAAGCTGCAAAGAAAACTTTGCAAGCGCATATCTTCTCCATACATATTCAAAATTGACCAAACTCACTTTTATTATTCATAAAAATAAAATTTTATATTTAATGAATGTAGATTCATTCAATTTGGAGTTGAGATGCAAATAATAGGTTTTGGGCCCTCATTATGCAGTATAGCTATATATTATACTCACTATATTTATCCTTTATATTTTTAGATTTCTTTTATTTTTATAAAACTGTAAATATTATTTAAAACACATCTACATAACTAATTAGAAGAAAACAAAAATATAATTCAATATATTGGTATAGTATACTATAATATACCTACAACATTTATGTCTATAATTAATTAGGTACATAAATAAATCAGAAAAAATAAAGTAAAAATACCTAAATATATATTTAAATAAATTATAAATATATAAAATACTTGTATATAATAAGCTATAAAATACAAATTTAAAATAAAATATATGAAATACATGTATATTTACATATATGTGTATAGGTAAAATAAAATATTAACTTCTAATAAATGACCTTGTAAAAATAATTTAAAATAGGAATAAAATACTAAATAAATTATAATTATTTTTTGCATTTTATTTAAAAATGAATTAATTTATTTATTATTTTTATTGATTTTATAAGGTATTTTGCCTTGGAATCATCTGGTTGGCCCATGTCGACCAACCAGATCACTATGTTTGTTGACCCTTGCTCAACTGTACTTCTTTCTTCAACCGCCCAATCAGAATCACGAGCCACCCGCTTCTCTATTTTCTCACGATCCCCTCATCTGCATCTCCTTTAAGCCTTCCACCATTCTGATCTCTACACGTCTGTCTCCCCTGCTGGACCGATACTCATCATCAACTCCATCTCCATTGCATGAAACCCCACCTTGACATCAGCCATTTCCTCCACCTATAAATGAAACACCTCTGCCATTTTTGCCCGCTCGATCCCTCTTGAGTTGTTCTTAGCCCCTTAGATTGGCCCTAAGGCCCGTTGCTAACTAGTGAGAGGAGCTCGTGGTCATCATTATACAACGAGGAGTTGCTCAAAGCAAGATCCTCCATTGCCAGAGTTCATTCCTCCGTCGGTTCTGCTTCCTTGGTCTTCTCGCCAAGTCTAGACCATTTTCTCACTTTTCTATGTAATATTTAGGTTGAGATTTCATTTCTACAATTTCATTTCATTTTTAATTAGTAACTTAGGGTAAATCAAAATTCTCCTATTGACACGGAGCCTGAGCTCCAAGAAAAATTCATCGTACATCTGACGAGTTCGGAAAACCCTCTGTTAATTTGTGTGAATTAACATGCTAAAATAAATACGTTGCTTGTTGTAGGCGGGTAATCGGAATCAATCAAGAAATAACCACTTAATTTAATTAATCAAATTTAATCAAAGGGGTTTTATGTTTATTTAGCCCGGGCAAGGCCTAGGGTCGAACTAGAGGAGGTAAAGAAACAACTTAGATTAATGTCTATCATATTTCGTGTAATATTTTCGAGGCAGGTTTTTTTGGTATTTTTAATGCATTTTTTGAATTTAAATGCAAATATGGGCCAATTTTAAGGACTAGAAAATTAATGTCAATCAAGCAATATCCAAAAATCACCAAATTTTACCAGGATGTAAACAACGAGGAATTGAATGTTGTAGTTTTTTTGGAATTTTGGATGCAATATGTATATTTAATGAATTAACAAATGCAAATAGGGTGAATATCAATAATTAAGTATAATAAATATTAAACTTATTATTTTCATGAAATAAAATTATCCAAGATAGATGAATAATTGAACTATCCTAGAAAAATCCTAAATCCTGAAAATGTTGAGTTTAATATCTATTAAAATTAATTAATAAAATGCATAAAATGATTTTTATCGAGCAAAATATACATACACATGCAATTATTTTTAGGCATGATGTAAATCACATAGTATTCTACTATCTGTGAATTTTTGGCAATTTTTAGATCTATTTCTAAGCTCATATTGGACAAAATATGCAAATTTATGCAAAAACTATTAATTATTAATTAACGATAGAGTGTAAAGATATCACAATCATGTCATAATGTAGATAACTAATTGAGAAACAAAGTGCAATTTTTTAATAACAAAATCATGCAAAAATGATATTCAAAATAAAAGAAGAATCTAGGATTCTATTTGAAATATTAAAATAATTAAATAAAGCAAAGAAATGTAGAATAAGAACTAAAGGGTAATTACTAGGTCCCACGAGGGGGTATATGCAAAATTTGCAGCAGGTCACGTGCGGCGGATCTCCCATGGGCCTTGATGCAGGCTGTTCCCCCAACGCACGTGCACGTGGGCCTCGGGAATCGCACTCGATGGCTTGTGGTGGAGAGGGGCGGAGCTTGGGCGGAGCGAAGGTAGAGGAGGGGTCCCAGTGATGGTGGGGATCCGATGGTGGAGTAGCGAGCATCCTTCTCCAGGAGATGTCGGTGAAGAACGAGGTTGAGGCTGGGTGCGGAAGGCATTGAAGTAGAATCACGAGGTGGCTGAAGGCTCTTGGAGGTTGGCGGAGACTGTGTGCGGGGGCGGCGATGAGATGGATGAGGCAACTAGAGTCAAAGCGCGATGGTCGTGGCTCAGGTGGAGTGGAGGAGCATCAAAGGGGGTCCTCTAGTCTAGAGCTTTGAATGTGGTCTAGGAAGCGTGGACTACTGGAAGTCATCGGTGAAGGAGTGTGGAGGCGGAGGTGGATCACTGGGCTCGACGACTTCGAGGAACACTAGAGCAAGGCGGCGAGCATCTGACAGCTCGTGCTGCGACGACCAAGGGAGGCTGGATCTTGTTGCAAGCCTGGAAGCACACCGGAGATGTCACCTCTAACATGGTGGAGCTCCTCAAACTTGTTGTGTATCTGCGGATAAGATCAGAGATGATTTAAGGTTAAATAGGGGCTAGAAGGTGGTGATGCACAGGGGAAGATTGGCAGGGGATCCATGATTGGTGTAGATGATTAGAAATGGCCACGGTGAGAGAGCAAATTAGGAATGATGATCGGGAATGAGAGGGCAGCATCGATCGATTAGGAGATAGGGATCTGATGAGGGTGATCGGAGATGCAACCACGAAAATCAAGGGGATTCGATTGGGTTTGGGATTCGACGGTGGTCGTCGCGTCAAATATGGAAGGGGGTCGGGTGGAGAACATGGGCGACGATTGAGAATGGAAAGATGAATAAAAAAGGAGATGGGGAGATGCGTAATGTTGATATGATTGGGATCCAGAGGCAAGGTAGTGGCGATATTCACAGCGGAGGCGGTGATGCGATAAGAAAGAAGGGAGGCGGAGCAAAATTGAGGAAGGAGAAGCACAGGGTGGCACGTGCTGGGCACGTGCAGTGGAGTCACGAAACTAGCAAGTGGGAAGGTTTTTTTCTTTTAATTTTTTAATAAATAAATGAAATATAAATGAAAAATGTGTGACATGTGGCGGCTCCAGGAGCTGCCTCGTGTCATCTTCAAAAAAAATCGAAAATTTAAAAGAAAAGAAAAATTGAAAATAAATAGCAAAAAACCTCAGATCAAAAAATTTTTGTCACGAAAGTTGTCCGTCGATGAGATCTACAACTTTCTTGAAGAGACCTAAAAATAGATCATTCGCGTAGAGTGATATTTTTAGGGTACTTTATGTGTATAAAATACCTTGATTTTTAAGTTTGTATTTTTTGTCATTTTTAAATAAGACAAAAATCGTAAAAAATATCGAAAAATGATAGATAAATATTTACAGTTTAATCTATTTTTTATTTTTATTGATTAAGAAAATAGAGAAATAAAAGAAAATACAATAAAGAGGATTTTTGTACAGACAGTTAGTGAACGCTCAGATTCAGTCAATTTCTTTGATTCTAGTTTTATTTTAGATTTGGATTTTTATGCATTTTGATTAAAAAATTCCAAAGAAATTAATTAAAAAATAAATGAAATAAGAAGAGTCAAATAAGTACATAAAATAATAGGTCAAAATCAGGTAAAATACACAATGTACAAATGAGGTCCGAAATCTAACTTTCACATATGAGCTCCGATTCACTTGAGCTTGGTCTTGTTTTGAAGGTAATTGAATGTAAATTAGTTCAAAAGTGAGTAGGATTAAATCGAACACTGTGTGAGGAAGATATTAGCAATTTAGTCCGATCATCCTAGAATTAGGGTTTGAGTTTCTAGTCCACTTATTTATGTTAGCTTTTTTGTATTTTTCCTTTATTATTGTTAGTGCTATGTACACAATGGAAGTGATTTTGGGCGATTTAGAGTTCACATGATATAGTTAAAAATCAGTGAAGTTAGCTTATTTTACAGGTCATTTGGGGTGAGACTTTTGGCTTCTTATTTTATGCAATTATGATGATATGCAATTATTATTTATACATGCATGAATGCTATTTATGCAAGATAATCTATAAAATATAGATGAATTTTGGGGAACCGAGCGTAGTTGATCTGTTCTAGAGTGATGAATCACAGATTCATCAACCCCTATACTTAAACCATGCTCGTCCCCGAGCCTTTACAGAAATGAAATGAGGCGAAATGAGATTGTGTTCCATACCAAGACCATGAAAAAAAGATGAAATGGAGCTAGACCCGACCTTTGTATTATTAGTTTTACTGAACTCCTGTGAGAATTAGGGTTTTAAAATCAACAGTCTCCAAGTTCTACACATCATTGTCACAGTTTGGGCTCAGAAGTCATCTTAGATCAATCATCTTCCCAAAGCATTCCCCATGAACATTGAACAATTGTCTCATGTGTGTGAAAGGTTTTAGCTCTTCCCAACAAGAATGCCAGACTACCATACAAACCTCTCCCCCAATAACTCATCCTCCGGGAGTCAGGTATTTCCTTCTAAGGTCTGTCGTGATGTGTTCACAATGAAAAAGGGGGAAAAATTAGAAGAAGGGGAAAAGAACTGGAGGGTGACGAGTGTAGTCAGCTCTCCTTGTGAAGTCGTCCGGTTTAACCAAGTCTCCACCAATATCTGCAGATTGTCTTGAAGCATGGACCTTTTGGTCAAATATTTATTTGGTAGTTGGCTTCTTTTTGTTTGGATTTTTGGTAGCTCTACGTGGATCTTGTTCTGCCCTACGAATATGAGATCTTTCTTTCCGTACATATTTTGGGGTCTTAGAAAAAATTATACCCAGTCGTCCATCCCTCATCCGAAGCTTTATTTCAACCCATACTTCGATCTTTAGATATCCATGCTACCAGAAAAAAACTCACACAGTCTTCCAACACCCCGTCTAAGTTGAGCTAAGTGCATAATGCGAGAGTACAGATTAATTCCCTATTCAAGAGTCGTACCCAGAATGAGGCGACCATGTTGGACACTAAGTGTCAAATTCTGTACATTGCCACGTGGAACTCGAAGAATTAAGTCAAAGATCTGTAGCTTTAAAAATCCTATTTCTCAGTGATGTTCCTTGGAAAATTATGTGGGTTAAGATCAAGTCAAGACCAATCTTGGTTTATGCTCATAACTTGGTTCAGAACCCAAGGACTTTTCACCAATACAGATGCATGTAATGATGGATGAAGTGCAAATGTATGGGATGCCAGATATTTTTTTTATTTATGAGATTTTTAATGCTTTTTTGATTTTTTAGTGCAATTTTTTTTCAAAAAAAAATGAGAAGCCATTTTTTTTCAAAACTTTTGTTACACACACAATGTTAGTTGCAAAACACAAAGTTAGTTTTTTTTTGTTTTTGTGTTTTTTTGAATTTTTTACAAGTTAGTTACCTACCCCATAAATAAGAATATAGACTTATGCGAAAGTACGGGATATGGGTAAAATATATACAGAGTACATACACACCCCCTATACTTAGAGAGTGTTATGTCCTTAGAGCACAAGAAGCATAGAGAAGACATAGCTCGGACTAAGCATAAGCGAGTGAAAAAGAAAAAGAAAAATAGAGATTGACCTGCCCCCTATACTTAGGTTGAGGATATTCTAAGTATAGAAGAAGAGCGAAAATGAGGCGGCCGAGAGAAGTGAATGAGGAGAGTATATACAACAGGCAACAGTCCCCCTATACTTAGGCCTTGGCCTAAGTAGAGGAAGATGATGTGTAAAGGAACCGATGGGGTCAGGAGGGAAGGGTGCCGATGATTAAGGAGGTTTTCAGAAGATATTTTTTTGAGACTACGATGGGAGGTCATAATGATTGAAAGAAGATGAAGAAAATGAGTACCAACCATCGTTAGTGTTATCTTCAGAAGAATCATGCTGGAGAGTGTATTGATGGGAAGAATATAAAGCATATGAATCAGATGATTCCTAGCCTTCGTCAGAGTTATCCTCGGATGAATAGTATTGAAAGGTGGAGGCACTCCAAACATTTTTATTTTTAAGCTACTTTCTCAAGATATGATCAGTCTTGTGGTCAGTCGCCTCGTCTTTGAATGAAGAATACTTTGAAGCACCAGTCTCAATATGGTTATAAGAGATTATTCCATATATTTAATGAGACTAGGAGAGTCGGCTCTTAAGGAATAATAGCGAGGGACAAGAGTCCTCCAACGGGGTCGATATTTGGTTGTTTGCTTAGATAGGGCGTCAGAACTGTCAAACTGGGCTCACTCATAAAGATCACCTTATCCGAACTCGAAGAGGAATTATCAGAAGATTCTTTTTTGAAAATGTCAAAGCTGACTTTCTTAGTTGGTTTACCAGATAACTGATTACATGAGGGAGCCACCGGAATAGGCCCTTTGGTCCGGGGTATCTTTGAAGGTGCAGATTCTAGGAGTAAGGTGCTGACAATCGGGTCTTCATATGAATAACCACTGAAATATTCCCCCCTGGTCAGTAGACGTCCCGTGCATTTTTCTCGATTAACTTGATGTTGGTGAATTCTTTTGTCGGATAAATTTGATCAAGGTGGTTATAGGAGGTCTTGTCCGACTCAAGGTTATCCCATGCTTGTGTGTCCTCATCAGGAGCACCATAAAATTCCTACATCAGGTTCTCCTCTGTAGGATTTGTCATGTAGTGATTGAGGTCCAAGCAGTGGGAAATGGAAGGGTGAGGTGAGTCTCTGATCCAAAGGTTTGCTAAACAATCGGTATCTCAATTGTAGCAGTGGGGTAGGGCTCTTCTACCGCTTGATGGTTACGACTATTGACGGCTTTGCGGGTTTCCTTAGAATATCGTGTTTCCTCAAAGATTGGATGAGATTGAAGTGCTCCCAATGCGGTAAAATTGATTTCTCGAGTCTCACACTCTATAATTGCCTTACCTAAGGCTAAGAATGGCTTTCCAAGAATTATTGGAGATTGAGTGAACTCTCCTTGATGCTCAATGTCAAGGATCGCGGAATCCACTTTGAGTGGAGCACCTTGGAATGTAATGATGACATAAATTATTCCCCTCGACCATTTTATAGGTTTATCAGCCAGTTGAACGATCTCACTTGATTTCCTGATTGGTCGTTTGAGTTTGTCAAACACGAAGGTTGGGAGGATCTTGATTGGTGAGTCATTATCGATTCGGGCATGGGTAAATGTTGTCTCTTTGATTCAACAGTCAAATCTAGGCAACCGCTTTACTCTGCGGCTCTTGTTTTTTCTCCTCATCACCATTGAGGTGGCCATTGACAACATATGTCTTTTAGTCCTTATTTTCTTCCTCTCTGACTTTTCAGCATCAACTTACTCTTTACAAAACTTTTATGGTCAGGGAAGTGTTCAATGGCCTGAGTTAAGGGAAGTTCAAAAATCAATCTTTTATCCATTTCTTCCCTTAGAGTAGGATCATCCAAATTCTTCAAATACTCTCCACTTTCAATATTTATGGGTTTTTCTGTTTTTGTATTTTTTGGGTGTTTTTCAAATTTTTCGATTTTTTGGTCTTTTTGGTGTGGTGTGGATGTGGTGCTTTCCACAATAAGGAGGGGTTTTTATGTGTCGAGTTAGAGTCATCCCTAAGGGAGTAGTATGTAGAGGTGTCACTATGGGAGTCATCCCAAGGGTTTTGTGAGTATCTGAGTGTTCTATGAGTTTTCAACATCCAATTATTTCATCTTCCATTTCATGTATGAGCTAGGAAAAGATCCTTTTATAATATCCAGTATTATGATTGTTATCCTCTGAAATTTCTCTTGAAAAATCATGGAAGGAGTCTGCTCAGTTGGTGGAAATCGATAGGTCTCATATTCAACATAATGTGACTCAGGCATGTATTGTTGGTTTGAGTAGAGCCTCTTTCCATGATTGTTTATCGTTCCCTCATATGGTTAAGTCATCATACATGGTGCATGTGTGTTGATATCCTCAGTCCTTTCTATATGAGTGTCATGTATGAAGGTGGGGTTATCATAGTTAATCCAAGATGGAAGATCATCTTGTGTAGGCCATTTCACTTGGTTTGTTCGGGGTTCCCTATTATTCTCGAAGGTCAAGTCGGAGTGTGGATTTGTGAAGTGTTGATCTGTTCCAACAATATTGTGATGATAGAATGAAGTCTGTTGGAATTGGTATCTTGGCCGATCATCAATCTTAAAATTAGTTTGATCTTCATGATTAGAATATACAGGATTGTATCCGTGGGTGAAGTCGAGTGGTGGGAAATATGAAGGAGTGGAGACTTTGGTCATATGATTAAATAAAGGATTGATATATGAATAAGTGGAGACCTCGGTGAGTTGAATGTCTGTACGATCCGAATATAAAGGATTGCCATTCATGGAGTACTAGATCAGATTCTTAGAGTAGACCAGATTCATTCGGGGTGAGAGTCTCCCATGAATGTTGGAGGATGCCTGACCGTATATAGGGTTTAGAGGATCGGGGTTTGATTGAGAAGAAATAATCTGGTGTGTATAGAGACCAATGTCCCATCAATTTCGAAGGAGTTGGATCAGCTGACATAATGGATCTTTGCAAGTGTACATGATACTCACATGAAGAAACCTTAATTTTTTTATAGATCAAGAAGGGAGAGTGGTGGCACAAGTGTGCGGGTTTTGGTATTCTAACTTAATTCACGTACACCAATGCAAACACAATTCAAACCCAAGTTCACCAACTCACATAGTGATGGACGTAAGAGTTCATCCAATTATCTTGTCAGTTTTAATTGGTGATAAAATTAGTCTTGGAGAAGAATTAACGAGCTGTTAGGTGCTGACAACTTTCCTAAAGACTGGACCGAATTCGTACGAATAGTTGCATCTACTTTCAACCAGTATGGGTGTAAGTACAGATCGTAAAATGGCTACCCGTGTTACTTTAGGACACTGCCAATTTCGTTGTCCTTTAGTTGTTTTTAAACTCAGTAGTCTAAAAGAAGGATCTGGAGCTTGGCTCTATTCTAAGTATTCATCTCTCTCTTACTCAGAAAGATAAATGAATCCAAGGACATGGTTATTATCCCTCAAAAATTTTTAATTTTATGGGTTAATTTAAAGTTGGCCTTGTTTAGCAGTCCCAATTTTAATTTATGAGATCAATGGGAAGTTAAGTGTGAAAGAATACACGTCTACCATCCAATACCAATTTCCTTTAGATTTTAAGTGATAAAACAAGAGGGAGAAATTCGGGAAAAGCAGATGCAAGCGGAAAACAATGATGTATGCTAAGTTAGAAGACTTACAATGATTCCCCGCAATCTCCATGTGGGATGCAATACAAGAAATGAAAATTATTCTATATGATATGCAATCCAACCAAACCACACCTAGAAGAAAGTTGTATTATCCATGAAGAATTGAGTTGAATTTTTGACTAAGTTGAACGGGATAATGTACGTCTAAATTAAAGTGCAGTGCGGTCTTAGGTTCTACGAGCACAACCAAAAAAAATCCTAGAAGCTCTAATAGTCGTAGTGCAGGTCTAACCTACGAACCACTCAAGTCGAGCCCCACCCTCACCAGAGAGTGAAACATGTCTGATACACCACAGAGAAAGAGTTCGAGTCGTGTTACACGCACGAGAGTCCAAACGGACAACATTGTAAATGAGCAATTAGTTACAAATAATTAAATTGTAGAAATTAAAATCCTATACTCTACGCTCTCTCACAACTCGACTTGATCTTAATTTATTATGCGGCTTTTCGGTGGCCGGTGAAGATGCATCGGTTTTTGGAGAACCACTCTACATAAGTTGGGTACCTCACACAAAAAATAAGAGAGAGTGTAAGAGAGTCACACAAAAATAATAAAAAATAAAAAAGAAAATAAATGTTGAAAGTAAAGTTAAAATAAAATAAATATAGGAATAAAAAATAAAATAAAAATGGAAAGTGTACAATGATGAAGTTTGAGGGTCAAACTACCCGAATATGTGGAAACCAAGCACTTAATTTTCTATACAAAAAAATAAGTTGTTTGCCTCTTTAGCAACGACACCATCTAACGAGTCCGTGAAACCCTTATGTTAATTTAGGTGAATTAACATGCTAAAATAAATGTGTCGTTCATTTTAGGTAGGTAACCAGAATCAATGAAGAAATAACTACTTAATTTAATTAATGAAATTTAATCGAAGTGGTTTTATATTTATTTATCATGTGCAAGATCCATTATAGAACTCAAGGCAAAGGAGCAACCTAGATTAATATCTATCAAATTTCGTGCACAGTTTTTTAGGCGGTATTTTTTTATTTTATCGCAATTTTTGAATGTAAATGCAAATGTGGGTCGATTTTAAGGACTAGAAAATTAATGTCAAACAAATGATTTCCAAAAATCACAAATTCAGATGTGATGTAAATAATGATGAATTTAATGCGCTTTTATTTTGTTGGAATTTTTGGATGCAATATGAATATTTAATGAATTAACAAATACAAATAAGGTGAATTTCAATAATTAATTATAATAAATATAAACTAATTATTTTCAATAAATAAAATTATCCAAGATAGATTAATAATTAAACTATCATAGAAACATCCTAAATCCTGAAAATGTTGAGTTTAATACCTATTAAAAGTGAATTAATGAAATACACAAAAGGATTTTATAGAGCGAAATGCGCATGCAAATGCAATTATTTTTGGGCACGATATAAGTCACGATTTATTCTATAATCCTTGAATTTTTGGCAAATTTTGGATCTATGGTCAATTAATTATGGTTTTTTATGCACATATTGGAAAAATATACAAATTTTTGCAAAATATTAGATACTAATTAACCACAAAGTGTAAAAATATCACAAGTATATCATAATATAGAGAACTAATTGAGAAACAAAGTGTAATTTTTTGAATAACAAAATGATGCCAAAATTATGTTCAAAATAAAGGAAGAATTTAGGATTCTATTTGCAATATTATAATAACTAAATAAAGCAAAGAAATGCAGAATAAGGACTAAAGGGTAATTACCAGGGTCCACAAGGGGGTGGATGTAAAATTTGCAGTGGGTCACGTGTTATACTCGTGACCCTCTAATAGTGGATTTGGACAGAATTTGGCGGATCTCCCAGGGGCTTTGATGAAAGATGTTTCCCCAACGCACGTGTCACGTATGTGCGGAGGGCCTAAGGCTTCACACCCAGTGGCTTGCGGCAGAGAGGGACGGAGCTTGGGCGGAGCGAAGGCAAAAGAGGGGTTCCCAGCGATGGCTCTAGTGGCAGAGCGGTGGAGCCTCCTGCTCCAGGACATGTCGGTGAATAAGGAGGCTGAGGCTTGGTGCAGAAGACGTCGAAGAAGAATCATGAGGTGGCTGAGGGCTCCTGGAGAATGGCGGAGACGGCGTGCGGAGGTGACAACAAGATGATTGTGGTGGCTGGAGCCGAAGTAAGATGGTCGTGGCTCAGGCGGAGGAGCGTCAAAGGGGGGTCCTCCAGTCTGGAGCTTTGAACATAGTCAAGGAAACGTGGACTGCTAGAAGTCATCGGTGAAGGAGTGTGAAGGCGGAGGTGGATCACTGGGCTTGACGGCTTGGAGGAACGTTGGAGCAAGGCGGCGAGCATCTGGCGGCTCGAGCTACGACGAACATAGGAGGTCGGATCTCGCCACAGGCCTCGAGGCACACCGGAGCTGTCACCTTCGGCGTGGTGGAGATCCTCAAACATGTTGTGTATTGATGAATGAGATCGAAGATGACTGACATCGAAGGTTAAATAGGAGCTAGAATGTGGTGGTGCACATGGGAAGATTGGGAAGGGTATCCATGATTGGTGCAGATGATCGGAGATGGCTGTGGTGAGGGAGCAAATTAGGAATGGTGATCGGGAATGAGAGGGATGCATCGATTGATTAGCAGATAGAGATTTGATGAGGGTGATCGCTGCGAAAATAAAGAGGATTTGATTGGGTTAGGGATTCGATAGTGGTCGTGGCGTCAGATATGGAAGGGGGTCCGGTAGAGAACGTGGGCGACGGTCGAGAATGGAAAGATGAATCGGAGAGGATATCAGGGAAGATGTGTGATGTTGATTTGATAGGGATCCAGAGGCAAGGCAGTGGCGATCTTCGCGGAGGAGGCGACGAGGCTAGATGAAGAAGGGAGGCAGAGTAGAACGGAGGAAGGAGAAGCACATGGTGGTACGTGATGGGCATGTACCGTGGAGTCACGTGACCAACATGTGGAAAGATTTTTTATTAATTTTAAAATAAATAAATGAAATTTAAATGCATAAAATGAGTGACTCGTGGCGGCTCCAGGAGTTGTCGCATGTCGTCTCTATAAAATTCAAAAATTAAAAATTAAAAATTAAAAATAGATAGAAAATGACTCGGATCGAAAAATTTTCTTCACGAAACTTGTTCATCTTGATGAGATATACAACTTTCATGAAGAGACCAAAATAAAAAATAGGTCAATTGCGCAAAGTGATATTTTTGGGGTACTCTATGTGTATAAAATACCTTGATTTTTGGGTTTTGTTATCTTTTTTAATTTTTAAATAAGAAAAAAAGTTAGAAAAAATACCATAAAATCATAGATAAATATTTACACATTCTATTTTTTGGATTTTTATTAATTAAGAAAATGGAGAAATAGAATAAAGTACGATAAAGAGGACTTTTGTAGAGACAGTTAGTGAATACTCAGACTCAGTCAATTTGTTTGATTTTGGTCTTATTTTATATTTAGGTTTTTACGCATTTTGATAAAACTTTTGTCAAAGAAAAAAATGAAAAAGAAATGAAATAAAAAAGAGTCAAATAGGTACATAAATATTAGGTCAATATCGGGTAAAATGCACATTCTACAAAAGAGGCCCAAAACCCAACTTTCACATATGAGCTCTGATTCACTTGAACTTGGTCTTGTTTTGAAGGTAATTGGATGTAAATTAGTTCAAAAGTAGTTTAGATTAAATCGGACACTATATGAGGAAGATATCAACATTTGAGTCTGATCATCCTGGAATTAGGGTTTGAATTTCTGGTCTTTCTGTTAGTATTTTTGTATTTTTCCTTTATTCTTGTTGGTGCGATGTACATAATGGAGGTGGTTTTGGTTGATTTGGAGTTAGCATGAATTAGTTAAAAATCAATGAAGTTAGCTTATTTTACAAGTTATTTGGGCTGAGATTTTTGGCTTCTTATTTTATGAAAATATGAATGATGAAATGCAATTATTATTTATACATGCATGAATGCTAATTATGCAAGATAATTGATGCAAATGAATTTGAGGGAACTGAGCATAATAGTCTCTTTTAGAGTGATGAATCACATATTCATCAACATACGACTGTCATCCACCCCGATTTCACATCTATTTCATTTACCATCATCTTCTGCATCTTTCTCCTCATCAAAGCAACCAAGATACTGCACGGATCTGGAGAATCTAAGCTCATCCCCCTGCCCTTCGTCGGAGCCTCACTATCCTCCCTATTTCATTGCTTTCTAGCATCATCTACTGGTCGAGGAACTCCTCCTCGAGTCATGGAATTTTTTTGTGAAGCTATAGAGATCTGGACATCCACGGGCGAGCCAAATCGATGCTTGGTGTCACGCTCCATGTCTCTTCCACAACCCGAGCTCCATATCCTCCGTCGTTGGATCTGGGCACATCTAGTGACCACCTGCATACGTGGAGAAAGCCCGTGAAGATGTAGTCGTCGTTGTATCATGGTGAGGATACTGGATCGTGCAACAATCGTTGATTAAAGCAACACTCTAGACATGTTCTTAAGTGTTCTTCCCTATCTCCTAGGTGTCGTTGGATGAAGAACATGACCCAAATCTCATCTAGGCCATCCAAGCGTGGTAAAGCATTACATCCCAAGGCTCATTGGCTCAGGCATGTGGTACATTGTCCTACATCCGATGAAGTGAACTTAAGTGGGGTAATTTACAAATACTTCCTGTTTATTTTTGTAATATTTAAAGAAGCCCATAAATATTTAATTAAAACTTCAATTTTGTGGGAAAATTGCAAAGGAACACCTATACGTATTGAAATTACATATAGGTCCACTACTAGATTATCTCACGTAGTCCCTCACTTGAGTGGCCAAATTAAACCGGTACCCCTTCAGTTCCTGTAATTTCTATTTAGTATAAAAAAACTACATTCAATTCAAAAACTTCTAGGTTTGCATTTTCCCCCTCACCTTTTATTTATATTGCATAAATAAATACCCTTCCTAGCTTGTGTATTTATTTATATGCTTTCTTATTTTTTGATAAATAGTTCATGTACTCCAAAAATTAAGCAAAATAGGGGAAATGCCTGATTGTATGCCCATTCAAACCATGCATTTTATTTAGCACATTTCCTTTATTTTCTAATTTTTTAAAATCAAAAGGAGCCTTTTTGTTCCCTTTAGCTTGAAAAATACAAAAAAAATAAAATCTTCTTTTCAAATTTCAAAAAATAGATAATATTTATTACTATATTTGATCACCCGGACCAAAAATCACAAAAATATCAAAAGAAAATTAAAAATTAAAATTCCTCTCTAACCCTAAAAAATAGAAAAAATCCAAAAAAGTTCACTTTCTACTTTATTATATATATATATTAATACCAATTATAATTATTTTTTGAGAAATTTTAGGTATTTATCTATTTTAAATCTCAAAATAATTCAACTTATTTATTAAATCCATGTTTTAGACTATTTTGAACTTTAAAAATACCTAAAATTAGAAAAAATAACCAAGAAAAATATGAAAATAGAAGAAAAATATAAAAAACAAAAACATTTTATTTTATAAATTTTAACTACATATAGCTATATTTATAAATAGATACCCTATATGGTATTTATATATATACTTAATATTATCATTAATTATTATAAATAACTAGAATATATTTTCAAACCTTAAAAAATGAAAGGCCTAATTTATTTTATTACTGATTTTATATTTATTATATATAATATATATTACTTGTATTAATATATTTTTACATATAGTTATTTAAATAAATTTATTGTATATTCTTTGAAAAGTAAATTAAAAATTAGAAAAATATAAAAAATATAATAAATAAATAAATAAATAAATCTGAAAAATTAAAGAATTTAAAAACCCACAAAACACTTTGTACATAGCTGATAAAAATCTGCATACATACATGTATTATTTAATAATAAACAATACCTTCTACACCCATGTGTTCCCTATGTTCGACACCCTACACGTACTTGACCACTATACACATTTATTTGTAGGGTTATAATAAATTTTGACTGCACATTGCATTGCATTGCTTTATTTTCTATTGTTGGTTAATTGTTGCCTGAATTCGAGTTTCGTAAGTGGTCACCTCAGTGACAGTGTTGGTCTCGCCTTGTGAGACCATATTAGACCCTTGTGGGATTTTCGGATTAAACAAATGGCACCATTGTCAGGGAGCAAGGATATTGTAGCACATTTGTATATATTTTTATCTGCACATTATTTGTCTTTTATTTCTCTTTTATTTTTTATAATTGTTTACCTACCTCTGACCAATTTTCTTTATTGAATTTCTTGCAAGGGACCGCATGGCCACAATGACTTCCTAGGAAGTTGGCACACCCGAGCCATGACGAGATTGGCTCATTCTTCTGTGGAGCTAATTGGAGATAACAGGAAAGAGAGACAAAAAAGAAGAAGAAAAGCAGATTGTAATGTAGCTTTTCTTTTATTTTTGTGAGAGAGAGAGTTTTATTTTTAATTTTTATTAATTAATAATAATTCATAACACTTTGACATTCACATTCTACGAAGTCCATTGCATGGGTGATTATTAACTTGGGGACCTCCTCGGCTTTTTCGCGTTTTCTCGCATTTATTTTATTTTGTTTCATTTCATGCATTTTGAGTTTTTTGCCTTTTATTTTTATTTTTTATGTGATTGATCCCTAGCTTAGGACTTCCTGCTCGATAGTCTAAGGTCAACAACCCTAATTATCACGTGTACCTTTCTTTGCTCGAACTTAGTCAAATTAGTTGCTAATTACTTAGATTTGGAATCGAGCTTTAAGAGAGACTCTATATATCACTAGTAGGATCCGATGTGGTGGATACCAAAGACTCTCCAAGATAGGACATTTAGGTTCCATTTTTGGTAGTTAGCATCTCTTCTTCACAATTAATAGCAATTCTTGTACTAGGGCCATTTCATCGGCTTTGCATCTACATATAGGATAGTTTCAATTCTTGCTCAACATCCTGCATGAAGAGAGATGGGAAGCAAGGTGGGAATCTTCTGATTAAGCATGCATCAATGATTTTTTCTTTCACTGCTTTTCCGATCTCTTCCTATGATTTTGGTCACCTTAGGATACTAAAAGATCGAAACCTCGCTAGGCATCATGCATAAAAAAACAACAAAAAAAGTGATAACCAAAATAAAATTGGGATTGTTAATTCTACTCGACCCTAAAATCAACTGTAAAGGACAAATAAGGACTAGAGCCCCCGTCCCTGGACTTGTGCCTTAAGCACTTGGGTTGGCTCTTAGGCCCTAATATTGCTAGAAGCACTTGCCTCTGACTATAGACGAAGTGGTCTTGGTGTTCTAGTAGGTGTGTTATACCGATTGGAGCACAACCACTCTAAGTAACTGCACCTGCGTGTTTGTAAATACTTATCTTCTCACCTAACTCTAGAATTGACAAGATAAAAGACCGAACTTTTACGATCTTCACTGTATTGAGTCAATGAATTGAGGGATTTTTGATTGTTTTCTTTGTGTTTGTGTGCATACTCGATCTTCTCTATGCATTTATTCATTTTTCTTGCATATCTTTACTTGATTATTGTGATCTCCCAATCCCCATCTTTTGTTTCGGAGATGGCTAAATGGAGTTGTTTTTATCCGGACTTCCTGGATCCTTCTTATTCTCCAGTCGGTCCACCTCCATTTTTTCATGAGAACTTTGCTCTTGACTTTTCTTTTTGTACATATCCACCTCATACACAACTTCAGGCATCGGATTTTGATTATTACCCACTACCACCATCACATTGCCCACCATCTCACCCACACGATACTAAGCTATTGGAGCCACCTCTCATGGACACCACTCTAGAGTGCATGACCCAGTTAGTGGAGAAAATGAATAAGAATATAGATTACCTCACTATTATAAATAAGAGCCACACTGTCGCTTCACCTTTTGGAACCATGAATTCACGAGAGGACACCCATGAGAGCTTGCAATCTCCCAAAATACAAAAAGATGAGAAAAACATAAAAAAAAAAAGATAATAATATGAGACACCTAGACATGCCAGCTTGTGAGGAGAGGCAACCTATGCCACATCCTTTTCCCACACAGACACTCACCATAGATCCCACCACTTTAACCCCCAAGGATGACATTGTACAAACTACTCTTAGTCACCTATGTGTAGATGATGATTCCAATCTCCTCCCTAGCATGGGGGAGATAGAAAATTTCAAAAAAAAAAATACCCAACCCTGAAGTGCTGGTGGCTATTTAGGATATTATTGATGCCACTTCAAAAGTCCATGAACCAAATGCATGTGCCCACACCCAAAAAGAGAAAGCGACGGTGCAAAGATGAGGGACACCTTCTTACCATAGGCACTACCCACGCCATCACACATTTTCTGCCCTATAGGAAAGGGGACACTAGTACACCCCTCATGAGATGTGCCATCTCTGACCACCATTGTGATCACACTCTCCTTGACGGTGGTGCATTGATTAGTATAACCATTCTCACGCGTACATTCCCCTAATTTGGGGCCTCTCAAGAAAACCAGGATGATTTACCAATTCGTTGATTAATCAATAAAGAGATCGAAGGGTATTATTGAACATGTCATCATTCTGATCCTGGGCATGAGCATCACAATATATTTTATTGTATTTCCCATGGAGACCTCCATCTCTATGGAGCGCACTCCGATCATCCTAGGATGACCCTTTATCTCCATTGCGAGAGCTGATATTGATTATAGATCTAAAGAGGTATGCTTTCGTTCTAACATCAGGAGTGTTTTTATTGAAAATGTCACTACATCCACCACAAACCAAAAACACACATATGATTGAGTGTACATGTGTCAACCAACACTGAGGACTATGATCTAACCATAGATATCAAAGAGGTTTGCTTTATCGTGGATGATACTGAGACCCGAGAATTCCTCTTCAGGGAGGAAGACTCGGATACCATTGACCTTGGAACTCCCTCTTACTGTGTGTGGTAATGAGTTAACGAGATCCATAGTATTTATACCATAGACATTTTAGTGCGAAAGGCGGATTTAGGAGAGACTTCCTAGGCCAAACCTGACCATATTACTTCCACTGATGAGGTTGTGCCTTTTCATTTTGAGATTGCTGAGAATCTTTACCATGTCAATCATGACCGAGTTACGTCAGCTGATGACCCTTATATCGACTTGCACCTTGTTAGATCCATTCCTCAGCGATCGTGCAAGAAGGTACGATTTCTACCTTTTTGATCAGTGTATATCCACCTTGTACATTCTCTTTTGTTTCCTTCCTTCCATATATCGTTTCCCTCATCCACCTCGTCCTGTGTGTTTTCCTTGCCTAAGATGTACTTTATCCTAAGTATAGGGGAGGAGGATGAGTCGAGTATTCTTTCTTCATTCTGTTTCAGCACTCCTATTGTGGCTTATATTTAGGGAACTCTTCCCTAAGTATAGAGGGAGTGATGCATTCATTCCCGCAATGTGTTTTTTCTTTTTTTGGGTTTATTGGTCCTCTCACATGTCTCCTCTTCTGTTGATATTCATGTCTACACTTAGGGATCACTTACCCTAAGCATGGGGGAAACATACCTAGTTGTTGATCTTTTTATTCCCACCCTTGACACTCCCTGCTATGTATACAAGCTTCTATATTTAAGATTAATTGATCCTTAGTATAGGGGGATGGTTGACTTCTCATTCTTTCATTCTTTTGTCATTGTAGTATAGGATCTTCTATACTCAGTACAAGTTACGTCTTCTTCTTTTCTCTCTCTAATATATGAGGACATAACTCAAGCCAAGTATAAAGGGACATATATAAGTTGTATATACTTTAGCTATAACTCGTACTTTCATATTTTTGAATAATATGGCTAAAAGATTATATAAATATATGATTAATTAATTGTAAAGAATAAATAAGAAAAAATATGTATAAAATTCTTCAAAGTTCTTTGTATATATTGATTAACAAATCACGTCAAAAATATTTTGCAAAATGAAAAATGGTTGGAAAATATTTGAAAAATATTTTAAAATCATTTGGAAAATATTTTGTATAATGTTTTCAAACCTTTGTAAAAATATTTTATTTGTAAAAATTTCTTTTATTTGATTCAATAAAATATTTTGAAAATCTGTTTGTAAACGGTTTGGAAAATGGTTGTAAAAATATTTTCGAAAATCTATACATATTGTTTGAAAAATATTTGTAAAATGGTTTCAAAATTTGTAATATTTAAAAAATTATTTTTAACCATTATTTTCAAAATAATTCAAAATAATTGTCAAAACATTTTCAAATTGGTTGAGAACCATGTATATATTTATAGAAAATAAAGATTCTTTACGATCCTTGTTTATAAAAATCTATGAAAATAGCTAACTTCACATGTAGAAATTCTATATGAGAACTCCACATCTAATTCTTTAAATATAGAAGCACTATGTGTAAATATATGCACATAATCTTCTAATAACTCTTTCATTTTAAAAAATCCATAAAAAATTGCAAAACCAAAAACCAATAAAAAATTGCAAAATGTTTTCACAAACAACATAAAAATTTGCAAAACTTTTCAAAAATCCATAAAAATTTCAAAATAAAAAATTACTTCACAAAAAATATTTTTCTGCATTGTACATAGTATTTACATTTTTCGGATTGATAATGATAATTGAACAAGTCTAAATAAAATCTAAAGATTGGAGCTTGGTTAGACCTTAAACCACTTAATCACAAGAACCTTATAGGAACTGGAATTGAGGTACTTCAGGTATGTCATGCTTAATTTGTACAGACCACAAGACTAGGTTCAGTGTTGTCTTACTACCTAAGTAGAATATTTCAGAACACACACATGACTCTTGTCGATACTGATCTAACTTGCACACCTATACCTTTCATTTTTCTCAAATCAGTTGAAGTGATAGATGATTGGATTTACCGTATGAGACACAAGCGAATAGAAACAAATGAAGTCACAATTTTGTGGCCTTTGTGCCCCAACCCGATCCAATAGCCATGAGGTCTAATGATAGGATGTTGTGGGTTGCAATAATGCATCAAAAGAGGGATAGTCTACTAGCTCGAGAATAAAAAGTCCTTATGTAAATGATATTGTAAATAGTATTAAAAAATTACAAAATAAAAACACCAAAAAAATATAGAAGGGCAAAAATTAATTAAAAATCAATTCCCGTCGAAGTATGTATATATGTATTCAATAAGAAAGCTCGAGCTTTAAGTCAAGGATACATGTAAGCCTGCAAACATATGACTTGGCTACATTGGTCAAGTATCCTAGGATAGGTAGCTACACTGGCTACCATCCATTCTCTTATCCACATCCTCTTCTCGAGCCAGTTGCACTTGAACCTAGAAGGGAATACCCCACTTCTAGAGGGAATAGTTGTTGGAATTGGGCATTAGGGTCACCATGTCGGAGAAGACTATCTTTTACCGCTTTAGCCAAGAGGAGCTACATATCACTTATATTGTACAAGGTAGAGTCATAGTAATATGGGCCTGCGTATGACATTGACTTGTTCTGACCTAGCTTTTGAGGAGACCTGGGCAGAGTTTTGTGGTTTTTAGATGTTGTTGTGTTTCAATACTGCTTACGAATAATGTTCCGTACAAACCTAAATTCCAAGTTTCGACTGAGATCCAGACTATGATTTTATGAAGATAAATTCAAGAGTTCAAATCAATCCATATTATTACCTTTTTCTTTTCTTTATTTTATTTTTCTGCACTTATAGGCATAAGTGTTTGCTAGGGACTAGCAAAGGCAAGTACAGGGGGTGATGGATCCTCATTTCATCACCTTTATTATTCCATTTTGGCCTTAAATCCCTATCTAAATGCATGAATATATCATTAATTTCTGAAAAATAACACTCAATAAATCACATCAAATAATGTAATATACTGTATATAATACTGTAATTAATAGCAGAATAAAAGAATAAAGGAAAGAAAAAGAATGAAGTGTCAAAGACACTGAGTGACCCTAGACCTGGAGACCCAGTCATCATGATGACTTGGCCGGCAAGGAATCGAGTAGGGGGAGATAGGGGAAAGAAACTGTACAAAAAGCGCACAAAAACATTAATTCTTTTTGTACAATAATTACATTTTGAGAACTATTTTATTTCATTATTTTATACCTCAAATCAGTAAACCCTCAATAATATTATTGTACATAAAATTACAAAGAAAAATACAAAATTGATTTCACCGAAAAATTTTGCATAGTGCGTCATGGGCACACAAAATAAAAAGACGCAAAGAAAACTTTGCAGACATGTATCTTCTCCATACATATTCAAAACGGACCAAACCCATCGATATTGTTCATAAAATAAAATTGGTTATTTAATGAAGGTGGTTTCATTCAATTTGGAGTTAAGACGCAAAAGTTAGTTTTTGGGCCCTCGTTGTGTAGTATACACGTATATTATATTCATTATATTTTTGGGTTTCTTTTATTTTCAAAAATAGAAATATTTTTTAATACATATATACATAATTAAAATAGAATAAAACCAATAAAGATAAAAAATAAATAATATATTTCAATATATAAGTAAAGTATATTATGATATACCAATAAGATTTATGTATATAATAATTAGGTACATAAATAAACTCAGAAAAATAAAGTAAAAATAACTAAATAGGTATTTAAATAAATTATAAATATATAAAATACATGTATATAATAATAAGATACAAAATACAAATTAAAAATAAAATATATGGAATACATGTATATTTACTTATATATATCTACGTAAATTTTAACCTATAATAAATGACCTTGTAAAAATAATTAAAAATCAGAATAAAACTACATAAAATTATAATATTTGATATGATTTAACAAAAAAATGAATTAATTCATTTATTATTTGTATTGATTTTATCTGGCATTTTTACCTTGGAATTATCTGGTTGGTCCATGTGGACCAACCAGATCACTCCATTTATTGACCCTTGGTCAATTGTACTTCATTCTTCAGTCGACTTGTCAGAATCACGAGCTGGCCCCCCTTCTACATTTTCTCACTGCTCCACATCACCTCCACCCCCCTCAAGCCTTCCACCATTATGATCTCTGCACATCCGCCTCCCTCGTTGGACCCATACTCCTCACCAACTCCATCTCCATTGCACGCAACACCACCTTGAAATCAGACATTTACTTCGCCTATAAATGAAGCACCTCCACCATTTTTGCCCGCTTGATCCCTCTTGAGATGTTCATAACCCCTCGGGTCGACCCTAAGTCTCGTGGCTGGTGATAGGAGCTCATGGTCATCGTTCTACAACGAGGCAAAGCTGCTCAGAGCCAGATCTGCCATCGCTGGAGTTCACCCCTGCGTCGGTTCTGCTTCCTTGGCCTCCCGACCAAGTTGAGGCATTTTTCCCGCTTTCCTTGTTAATATTTAGGCTTAGATTGCATTTCCGCAATTTCATTTCCATTTTTAGCTAGTAACTTAGGGTAAATTTAAACTCCCTTTTGACCTCGAGCTCGAGCTCCAGGTGAAATTCATCTCACATCCGACTGTCTTCCCACTGATTTCACATCCATTTCATTTCCCATCATCTTCCACATCTTTCCCCTCATCAAAGCAACCCACATCATACACGAATCTGGCAAATCAAGGCTCGCCCCTCTTCCCTTTGTTGGGGCCTCACCACCCTCCCTATTTCATTGTTTTTCAGCTTCATCTACTGGCCGAGGAACTCCTCCTCGACATGTGGAATCGTTTTGTGCATGTATAGAGGTCTGGACATCCACGAGCGAGCCAAATTGATGCCTGGAGTCACGCTCTAGGTCTCTTAAACAACTTGAGATCTAGATCCCCCATCGTTAGATCTGGGCACATCTGGTGACCACCTTCATATGCGGAGCAAGCCTGAGAAGCTGCAGCTACCGTCGGATCGCGATGAGGATGCTAGAGTGTGGAGCAATCATCGATCAAAGCAACACTCCATACCTATTCTCGAGTGTTCTTCCCTATCATCAAAGTGTCATTGGATGAAGAACAAGTCCCAGATCTAATCTGGGTCGTCCAAGTGTGGCGAAGCGTTGCATCCCAAAGGTCATTGGTTTAGACATATAACACGTTCTCCTACATCCAATGTGGCACAATTAAGTGGGGTAATTTACAAATACCCCCTCCTCCTTTTTGTAATATTTAAAGAAACCTATATATTTTATTAAGCGTTAAGTTTTGTGGAAAATTGCAAAGGAACCCCTACACGTATTGAAAACTACAAATACATCCATTTGTTAGGCCATCTCACGTGGTCCCCCATGTGAGTGACCAAATTACACTTGTACGCCTCCGGTTCTTGTAATTTCTATTTAGTATAAAAAAATTTACATTGCAGTTCAAAAACTTATGGGTGTTTTGCATGTCCCCCTCATATATTGCATAAATGCCCCTACGAGCTTGTGTATTTATTATATACTTTCTTATTTTTTTATAAATAGTTCATGTGCTCCAAAAATTAAGAAAAAATAAGGTAAAATGTCTGATTGTATGCCCATTCATGCCATGCATTTTATTTGCATAATTCTTGCATTTTCTATTTTTTAAAAATAAAAAGGACACTTTTTATTCCATGTTTAGCTTGAAAAAAACAAAAACATATAAAAACTTATTTAAAAATTCCAAAAAATTAGATAGCATTAATTACTATATTTTATCACTCCCCGCTATAAATCAAAAAAATAATCAAAAGAAAAACTTAAAATTGAAAAGCTTTTCTAACCCTAAATAAACTAGAAAAAATTCCCAAAAATAAAAAATAACTTTCTATTTTAAATTTATATATACTTATTACTACCTATTAAAATTGTTTTGAGTAATTTTTAGATATTTATTTATTTTTAAATCTCAAAACAATTCAGCCTATTTATTAAAATCTTATTTTGTACTATTTTGACTTTAAAATATCTAAAAATTAGCAAAAATAACCAAAAAATAACAAAAATAGAAGAAAAATATAGAAAAAACATTTTATTTTATATTTTGACTATATATAACTATCTTTATAAATAGAATATCCTATATAATTTATATACGTATATATTTATATACTTAGTATTATCATTAAATATTATAATAAACATAAAAATAGTTTAAACCCTTTAAAAGATAAAAGGGCTTTTTTGTTTGTATTTACTGAATTTTTATGTTATATATATATATTTCTTATGTTATATATATATTATTACAGATAGTTATGTAAATCGATTTATTATATATTCTTAAAAAAGAAAATTAAAAATTAGAAAAATATAAAAAGAAAAAATATAAAAAATTATAAAAAAATAAACAAAAAATCAAAATAATTAAATAATTAAAACCCACAAAACACTAAGTACAAAGTAGATAAATATCTACATTAATACATATATCATCTAGCAATAAATAATACATGCTACACATGTGTATTTCATGTGTTCGACACCCAACACGTACTTGACCACTATACACATTTATTTGTAGGGTTATAATAAATTTTGATTCCATATTGCATTGCATTGCTTTATTTTCTATTGTGGGTTGATTGTTGTTTGAATTCGGGTTTCGTGACTGGTTACCTCAATGATAGTGTTTCTCTCACCCAGTGAGACCACATTAGACCCTCACAGGATTTTCGGATTCAACACATGGCCAGATGCCCTTATGCATCATATGTGGGAAGCCTGATGTATGCCATGATGTGTACTAGAGGAGTGGTAAGCTGCTACCAATCATGCTATGAAGAGAAACACTGGCCTACTGTGAAAAGTATCTTCAAGTACCTAATAAGAACTCAAGACTATGTCTTGGTTTATGGAGATAATGATATCCAAATCTTAGGTTTACATTGATTCAGACTTCCAATTAGACGTTGATGATAGGATGTCAACCTCAAGGTTCTTAATCTTGGTTGACGGTAGTGCTCTGTGAGCTAAGTCAAGCAAGAAGTAGGATACAATAGCTATTTCGACAAAGTAAAGCATTGGCTGCATAAGATATGGAAACTATATTGGATGTAGTTAATGTTTACTGGGGTTATCCAAGTTTGTAACAGAATTTAGCATAGTCGTTAGTGACAAAGAGACTAATTAGCTTACCCAATTTTTTGACAAAATAATCAATGATTAGCACAATGAATATGGGGTTTAGAGTTGTACATGAATGGCCCTAAGGGCTAACAAGAGACTCTTGGACTTGTAAGCCTTGGCGACCCATTAATGCAATAAAAATTATTATTTTATCATGTTCATCTGAAATAAATTGAATGAATGAATATGAATGCACTTTACCATTAAGTCCCTTTGTAAAATTAGGATTATGTAACATAGACATATTGAATACCATGCAGCTAGGAGGACACAACTGACTTCAAACATGTGATATTCCGTAAAGATATCTAATTTGAGAAAGAGATGACAATCTTTTTCTAAAGATCGATTTCTAATCGACTTCTTGGTGCAGGTCCTCTACATAGGAATACAGATTTAGAAGTGTTGGAATAATCAAGTCAAAGATTTGATATGATGAAATCCAGATAAATTAAGATCTGAATAGTAACTATCAGGCACAAATCCTTTGTCATGAGATAAATATGCATTTTTATGTCTGAGTATGCATATTTGACAGAACAATAGGTTGGTGACCTCGCAAAGGTCCATATATCAGTGTGTTGGTGTGCATATGAAGACATATGAGATGTATGCTCTCTCAAAGGAATTATATATGTGCATGGTTGATGAACCAGTCGAAAGATCTCACTCATGAGATGCTTTGGGATCATAAAGAATTCCTTGCATGGTCATCTTGTTTATGAAATGCGACAAGAATTAAAGATATTAGTATATACATTTGGAAAGTATATGATTACTATTATAGCCCAAATATCAAATGAGAAATCTATTGATTTATTCTGAAGAAGACAATCAAACATGGGTTTGAGTTTGAGATTTATAAAAGTCTTCCAGTGTGAAGGATGAATGAGTATTGAGAATACTCAGGGTTAAATCCATCCTAATAGATCATCTATCATGACACTTCCCTTGTGAGGTAGTGATGAAACATGATGCATTCTAGTGGCTCCATTTAGCTAGATGATTTGAGATTTAATTGGACTAAATCACAATTCATTTAATCCAATTCCAATTCTAATTTCAACGTTCAAATGTTAGGAATGGTCATGGAAATAGAAATATATAAGCTCCTTAAGCTCATTTCTAAACTCCAAATGGTTTGAATATGGTTAGAAATGGTCGAGGAAAGCTGGGTTCATCTAACTAATACTCTCTCAAGCTCACATAGAGTGGCTTGTATTTCCTTGAGTTCACTTAGAGTGTGAAGTGTTCCACTCGAACTCAATTGATAAGAGTGTATCAATTTCGAAAAAAATGATAAAAACTCTGAAATTGGATTGATATATAGATTTCAAGTCACTATACGTGGATACTATGATCTCCCCAACATTATCTCCTCGTATCTGCATTTGTATCTCATGAGTCTTCATTGGACTAGGACTCATACTCATTGATGCCAATATAATAATAATTGCTAGTATCACATTTTATTCATTAGGGAATTTTTTGTGAACATGATTCACAAATATAATTCATTAATTAATGTGAATGATGATTTATAATCATAAATGTTTATATAGATATTAATTTATATAATTTAAATTTATAAAAATATGATTCATATAATTATTTCAATGCACATATATGAATGTGATTCACATTATAATAATTAATGTAAATGAATTTACATTTTTATTTAGATTTATTAATATGATTCATAAGCTATGAGAATTATTCTTGTAAAACCACCAATTATGCTAATTGGATTATCATAATAAGTAAAGCAATAATTCCAATCTATATTTCGAGAGTGTGGGGGGGGAGGAGTATCATGATGATGCATGGCACCTTCCTTGAGAGCTCTAATTAGATAAGGCTCTCAATTTTATTTCTTAATTTATTTCTTTATTAATTGATGATTAAAAGAAAATAATTAAGTCTTATTTCTTGTTGAATAAAGACTAAAACATAGGCCTTGATCCATTATCCAAGGGAGAGCATGGAGGACATCTACTATGAGGAACAGACTCCACATAGACGCCCCCATGACTACAAAAGAGAAGGCAATACTTCTCTTTCATAGTATGCTTGTTCCTCCTTATAATTCCAAGATGCCTTGATCATTGAGATAGAAGTTTATAAAGTATAAGTCTCTCTATACACATATTCCCCCATCTCTATCTCTTAAGCTTTGTTCGCGAAGACGACATTCAAGTTCGTGGGAAGCAACATGAATCATTTCCGCATCCACGAGGGAGACATTGTGGATCGAACTTTATTCAGAGATTTCTTATACTAGAAACTCACACTTCAAGAGGTAAACATTATCTATTCTTTGTATTCATTATGGATAGTAGAAATCACTATGGTAATTGTTTCCTTAGAATTAATGATTTCAAAAGGCTAAATCATTGTGCAGAAATTTTTTGTTCATATGATGAACATACATTGTTTTCTAGAAAATAGTTTACTATTTTCCCATATTTTCATAATGCGAAGTTCTTGTATCTTCAATTACTTCCTTCATGAACATGAGATAACTTAGGCGATGGACCTAAGTACCAAGCAACAAACCTATATCTAAGGGTTCAATAACAAAGACGTAAACTAAAAAGAAAGCAAAAAACTCAAATCACAGAAAACAAAATAAAAAAAGTTGAAATATAGGGAGGAATAAAGATAGAAAAGCGATGAAAACATGGAAAGTTGATCTGGTCCTAAAGTGAACAGACAGTTGTATAATAGATCCGCAAATAATCTGTGTCTAGAGAGTCTAATTATTACAATTTAATTATTCTACTCTGTCTTACAAAATAAAAGAAAATACTAATCTAGGAAAATAAAAGCTATTATGCGATTCTCGCAGTTCTCCTCTATGGCTCTCTCTCCTAACAGCTCAGTCTGAAAGCCAACCTCCACCTTGCTCGAGTGCCGTGGATTTCCTAAGAAATCCTCCCTCGCTCCACGGGCCCTCGCAGTAAATTTTAATCACAAGAAATTGTTAGAACAGTTTATATAAAATAATAAAAAAGAAATAAGAGCTAAGTATGAAAAAGCTGATAACTATACAGATAGATCTAATCTACCCTACCGTCGCTCTCCGGCAATGACACCATTTATTGAATAGAGTGGAGACAAACTATTAATTTATAGAAGATAGACAAGCAATCACTGTGATGACCATATATCTCACTCAATTCAAACAACAATCAACCAACAATATATATATATGTGTGAATATCAAAGTATGTGAGTAAAAATTTATTACAACTCCTTAAAATGTGTATAGTGCAAATATGAAGAGTGTCGAACTACTGAGAGCTAACAGGGGTAGATGTTTACTAATTATTTCTAACTAATAATAATTATTAGTTTATTTTTTAGTTTTACCTGTTTTATGTCATTTATTTTTACTATTTTTGTGGGGTTTTAATTACGCAAACTTTTAATTTCTTTTTGATTTCTAAATAAGGTAAATATTAATACATATAGTATCTTTTTGGTTTTTTAAATTATTCAAATAAAGTCAAAATAAATAAAATAAAATATATTTTTTATTATTTTTCTAATGTTTTTTGGTATTTTATAGATTTTTATATTTTTATGGATTTTTAAATTGATAAAGACACAAATAGTGGATAAAATAATTTCATAACCTTGTATAGGATTTTTAAAATATATGTCCAAATTAAACCCTAAAATATTTTAAATACAAATTATGTACAATAAAGAAATTTCAGAAACATAACAAAATATTTTTGTATTTTTATAAAATTTTTGCAAAATGTTATAAGATTTTTAGGGTTTTTAGATTTTTAGGTCTTACATTTTGTATTTTAGTGATGTTTTGATATGTAATAGAATATAATATAATATAGATAATATATTTTTTATAATTTCAGGTGAGAGATTTAAATTTTATGGATTTTTAAATGTTAAACATGGAAAATATGATTGTTTTTGTATTTTTATAAAAAGAAATATATATTTAAATTACAAGTAAAAAACATATGTGTTAGAATATGGTCTCTGACATCTACCCTAATTTTCCTATATTTTTTAACATAATAAAAATACGTAATAAAAATAAAATGCGCAAAATAAAATAAATCCATAAAATAGGGGCACATTTACAATATCTATAAACTTAACGCGTATTTCAGAGCATCCATATAAAATCCAGTCTAATTGTGTAAAATAACCAACATTAAAATATTAAGTGCCTGTGAAGGACAAATACACAAATATCCAAATGTTCAAGCTCTAAAATGTAAATAAACCTAATCTATAACATAGTAGAGAATATATCTAGCATTTGAAATAAATAGTAAAAGGCAGAGGGGTGTGGGTGCAATATACTTCTAAAGGTGTGGATCCAATGGTCAACGTCGCTTCACTTAAACGTGATGGACTGCTGGGAGCGTGTAACCCTTCACCTTGGATCCAATGGTTGTGGTTAAACCTAAGCAGAGCTCCTCATCCAATGATCCCTGCTCTTCACGAAGAACCTGGAAGAACATTGGGTAGGAGCTTCTTCGATCGACCACCCATAACATCTCTGACATCTTCTGAGGCTCGGAGAAGGTGTAAAAGATCCCTAGAAGCCTTCTGCATCGATCAGGTATGCTCAATGGGTTCGAGCCTCATTGAGGAGGGTCTTGGAGCTCGGGCTAGGTCAGAACACCTGGAAGGATAATGTTTAGGTCTACGGTGTTCTCACGCTCAGACTTGTACGCAAAGACCAGAGGTTTGAGGGAGATGCTCCTTGACCTATTTATTATACAAAAAGGTGGGGGAATGAAGGGGGCGATGATCTCCGATGATAGGCAGAGGAAGGGCACCTGGGAGTCTCGATTTGTGCAAGATCGAGGTGGTTGGATGGTTCAGATAATGAAGAAATGAAAGGAGAAGAAGATTAGGTGATCATGTGAGTCGGAGCAGATGTTTGTGATGATGAATAGAGGCCAGAGCCTAGTGTTCTAGCGCACTATTTTTTTTAGATTTTAGGCTAAACAAGATAAAGTCTACTTTAATTAATGCTTATCTACATTAAGAATTAAAATGCGATGGTAAATGGCTAAGAATAAGTATCCCATCTAGCCTGGAGGATCTGGGAGTAGAAGACAGACCAAGCTGAGCTTGGCCGTTGGTGGTTGAACCATGCCTCAACCTCCCTTCTCCTTGTTGTGAATCATGGGGCATGCCTCCCTATCATGATGGCTCTCCAACTACTGATTGGTGGGGTTATGAGTGGACAAAGACAGACTAGTCATAGTTGGAACTCGAGGAAAAATCTTTATAGCATAGAAGGACAAGGTGCTTTCGACCTTGGGTAGCATACATATCGAGGGTGGTTGGTGGAAGCTACGGCCAGGGTGAGATGAAGGATGATTGTGTGAACACTTTTGGTTCAGAAATCGAGTCAAAAGGAGGTGTGGATTAATAAGTGTGAAAAATTGGAGAAGGATAGGGGTCATCAGTCGTCTATAGGTCTAGGACCGTGAGGGGAGTGTTGACTGGGGGTCAATACTCCAACGCTCCCCATTGGTCCACGTGGACCACAAAAAGACAAAAAATAAAAATAAAAAATAAAAGATAATTCAAAAAAATAGTAAATGATTTTAATTTTAAAACTCAAAACACGAAAAATATTTCTTATTTTATAAAATATATTTTAGTGATATTTATTTTATAAAATATATTTCTTATTTATTTATGACCTTATTTAATATAGTATATTATTTATATACTATTTTTATATGGGTATTTGTACCTATATACTATGTATTTGTATTTTGTTATTTTGACACATAATACTTTATTTACATAATTTATTTATACAACTTTATTTGATACGTATTTACATATATTCTTGTAATTTTTATGATTTCTTTTGTATATGCAAATAAATTCATCTATTTACAACATAGTGGGGGTTGTTAATTATTTTTTGTATTTTTGAATGCTTTTAACTTGTATTTATTTTTTATAGATGTTTTATAATATGTACAATGACAAGAGACTAAACATATAAAGAGTAAAATATAATGGCTTTATATACATATGTACAAGTACGATAATACCCAAATTAACCGACTTTTGCATCATGACTTCAGTTAAAATTAAACCACTTCATTTTAAAGATAATTGAATTTTAAATACAATGGATGCGAGTTTGATTCATTTTGAATTCATATGGAGAAGATATTGATAAATGAAGTTTTGTTTGCAACTTTTTCAACTGAGTGTACTGACTGACTTATGCATATTTATTTTTGTCAATATTTTTTTATTGTCTATACAATATTATGTACAAGTTTTATGTTGAAGGTATTATTGTTTGAGGTGTATATTTTGATGAATAAAATAGTATAATTTTGAGCTATTTACACAATATATTGTACTTAGAATTTCTAGGGTTTTCTTGGTATTTCTGTACATTATTTCACTCTATCCCCCTACTTCATTCCCGATCAACCAAGTCAATACTTGACTTGTTCTTGGGGTTCATGGCCAGTTAGATACCTCCTTTATTTCTCTTATATTTTCTTTATTCTTTTATTTTACATTTAAATATAGATATTTGTACACTATTTATACAATAATATTAGGATGTTAATTCATACAAGTTAGTGATATTTACATGTAATTTACTAAAGATTTAAAACCATTATGAAAGAATAAATGTGAATGAACGGCTATTCATTAATACTAACTTGCATGATAATGATATTAACGATGAAATGCACAATGATATCTAAATGAATTAAATGCATTATCCATGTTACGTTACCACTTAGTGTGGTTGTTACGATGAGTTGATATTGATGAGCATGTTCTTTATAAATGAATGTACATGATAAATTGCCCATGCTTGAAAACATATAATGCTATTGATGATTTCTCCTATAAGAATGGATATTAAACTAATTCAAAGTCAACTTAACCCATGTTCTGGATTATATCTATGTATCAATGAGGTTGGATAATAGCATATTATCTTTTGATGTGTATATTGTTGATTTATACTTGGTATCCATATTACCTTTTTTAATGTATTTTTCAAGGTTGCATCAGGTACATAGTTATGCAGTGTACCTTACAGGAATGATGTATATGAAGACAACCCCACTCAGATAGCCGAGGCGATGTAGTAAGATTTTCTCTATACTAATACGCTGGCTAACCTTGTATAGGCCATGAGTCCCAACCATGTCACTAGCTTTTTTCCATCCGGTAAATGATAATGAATACTGACGACAAAATATGAAGCAAAGGGTCTGATGATGACTATGTGTAATCCACAAGTATTGGTATGAATGCATTGTGGACGAATGAAAGATAATTAACCTGAAGATGGTATGATTTTAAGGAGCTTCGGTTAGGATGGGTGCTAGCTGCAAGATTGGATTAAATGGGACAGAAAACTACTCTGGTGGCCTATGGAGGGTTTGGAGAAATGCAAATATGATACTTCTAGTGTAATGATATCTATGTGGAGGAATCGGATAACTGCAAATATGATAATTCTAGTGTACTGATAGCCAAGTGTAGATCCCATGCCACTAGAGGTTGACTTTCCCATAGTAGTCACTCATTCATGAGTAGATGATGATCACATGCATTTTAGTTAGATATGTTTGTTACTGAAATGACTATTCATTTCATTAGGTGTACAACTCAAGGTGAGACAAATGTATGCTGTGTATGATTGAACATGATAAACAAGTCAACTTCTGCTACATGTTTGTAGTTGAGGATAATCTTATTCGTGATATATTGATGCTTGTTGCTTAACCTTAACTGTATATCTCTTGTAATTGCCTAACTGTGTTTATTCTTTATTGTACTGAAGTTGTTAATTACAAATTATTGTAACCTATATAACATGCCCAGAAGTGCTTGTTTAGGCATTATTTTTGTTTATGTTGACATTATTGCTATATGTATGATCTTATGATAGTATTTATGATTGGATTATATCTCTCGTAACTTCTTTTAGTTTAAAGAGTTTTTATAATATCTTTGTTGGATATACTTTCAGTTACTTTAAGACTCCGGTATAAGGTAGAATACGAAGATACACAAGCAGATTGCATGGAGGTATAGTCGTCGATTCCAAAAGTGGTCATTGTTTTGGTATATTTTTCTTCCGTAAATAATTCCTCTTTTTGAAAGTGCGCCTATCAGCACTTTTATCGGACTTTCTTCTTTAATATTATTTGATAAATTGATATATCTCTTGTAATAGACAATATTTTACAAGTTAATGGAGATGTGGGTTGCCTTGATTTATCGAATTGAATTATATACTACTTGTTGGATGACTATATCTTGGTATATTTAAAGGAAAGCATCCCGAGAGAACATCTTATGAACTGCGCATTTGGGGATGTAAATCCAACAACAAGAGGGTGGGAACATCTAGTTACCCCTTACAATGTTCTCTAGAAACCTACCTGCTCGTTCTTCGATTTATTGATCCAACGATCTGTGATGTTTGTGTAGCTTTGATGTGGTGGGTGGCTCCTAAGGTGTGTTCGGCTCGGGAATAAGCATAAAAAAGGGTGAGGAATAAATTGGAATACTGAATTATTCCTGTTCGACTGGAAGGATATGAATACTATTGAATAAGGTGAAATAAAGATAGATAAGACAAAATAAGGATAAGAATAATGGTGAAATAAGGTGGAATAAGGATAGAGAAAGATGGGGAAGTGGAGTAGCATTACAAGGAAAGAGATGGGAGGGAAATAACACCCTTATTCTTGGGACTATTCCCCAAATAAACACCTCCTTGGGATTTTGATGTGGGAGAGTTTAGGGGCAACGTTTCTATTAATGGAAGTTTCGGGCTAAATAGGTTTTAGATGGATCCAAGATGAATTATCTACTAGAAACTCTCATAGTTTGAGTTACAAAATGATCGGATTTACATTGAGTCTCCGGTAACCTTTTTTAATCCCCCATTATATCCTCTGTTATTAAATATATAATGATGATATTATCACTACAAAATAGTTTTGGATTTTTATCAGTTGTGCCCCTCCGAGATATTGCAATATCAACTATGCCCTTCCCTTTTTAGAAATATCAGTTGTGCCCTCAAATTCTTGTCGTTCTATCACTTGCGCCCTTCCGTTAGTTTAGCCGTCAATGAGATGAACTTAACAATGATTTTTTTCAAACCATGGTGCAGTTAAGAGAGGAATAACTGTCCAAACTTCTTCATCTTCATCTTCCTCCATTTGTTCTTCTTCCTACTCTTCATAATTTCTCTCTCTTAACTACACCTCCATCCATCCACCAATTCATCAAAAATTTTGTATTTTCATGGATATGTTATCTATTGCAAATAAAATGGTGAATTTTATTGAATTTTTCAATGAATTTTAATGAATGGATTAATCAAAATTTTATCTCACTCAAACAAATGCAGAAACCTCCTTATTCAACCCTCCTCCCCCTCCGCCCCTTGCTCCTCTGCCCTAGCCGTCGTTGCCTGATGAATCCTCATTCATCACTCTTTATTCTTTTATTTTAGCTAAAAACCTTTGCAAAACACCATGTTTATTTGTGTAAATAGAATAAATTACCAAAATGCATGCATTGTGTAAATAGCAATAATTAGGATATTTTTGTGCAAAAATAAAAGAATAAAGAAATAAAATAAAAAGAGGGAAATATTTAGAATAGATATTGAGTGGCCTAATCCCAAGTGAGGGCTCAGCATGGGCCTGACTGCAAAATAAAATAAGTAGAGAGAGATAGGGTGACTTAACATGGTGTAAATACCCCTCTTTATGCATATATTTTATTTCCTAAAAATAAAAATATATTTGTACTTCCCATATTTTGTATATATTTGTAAAAATAAAACTAAAAGAAAAATGAGAAAAATAAAAGAAAAATAAAAATAAATAAACTTCTCTCTCATCAATGTTCATAGACCATGTATATAAAATAAATACCTATTTATTTTCTCCTTGTAAATAAATCATAAAAATAAAATAAAAATACCTTTTTATTCCAAATTTTATGTTGTAAATAAATAAAATATACAATGGGAATAATTGTATAAAAATAAACAATTAAAAATAAAAATTAAAAATACATATGTAAATATACCTATATATAATAATAATATATTGTAATTACGTTATTTATTTTTCAAATGAATAAATAAAAATAACAAAAAAATAATTTTAAAAATATTAAACATTTTTCATGTTTAAACTTTTTCGAAATAAAATCATTTACTAATTTTAATTGAATTTACAAATAATAAAAGCTCGAAATTTTCCTATTGGTCCGCGAGGGATTGTTGACCCCCGGTAACCTCTCCCCCGCGGACCCCCTTCCAGGCGGATCGTGTTGTCGACCCGTTTTCTCATCTTTTTCGTGAGATGATCCGACCTCCAAATAGCCAAACCCCGGGCTCCGATTGAAGTTCCCACATCCACGATTCACGCCCGGGTATATTTTTAGGGATCCGTGCATCGATCCGCATTCCCCACTCCCATCTTCTCGGACCTGCACCTGTATATAACCTCTCCTCCGGCCGACATTTCAAACCACCTTTGTCCATCGCCTTAGTCTCATGGGACCTCCATTCTCCTTCATAGAGCGACAGCTATCGGGGGGGTGTTGCAGTGAGGATTCGAGGTCTAAAACTTAGGTCCGGCGACCCTTGTCGTCGTGCTCCGCCGCCGGTGAAGCTCGAGCCTCTGGAGGTGACGCTCCATCGAGGTGACGATCCCTAGAGACCCAACGTCTCATTCCCAGTCGACCACGTTCATCAGGTAGACCCACTAGCTCCTTTTTCATCGTCCATTTCTGATTCCCTCAATCCAGCTCCGCCAGCTCCGCCCTAGTGGCCGGAACTCTGCCAGTCCATCCTACCGGTACCGATCACCACTCCGACTCATCGTCACCCTCCATACGTGACCTGATCACCTCGAGCTGAGCCATCCAAGCCCAGATCGAGTTGGGTTCCATCCCTCACGTACGTCGGAACCCCCCTTTTACCATTCACGACGCTTCTCGTTCCCTTTTGGCCAATAACCCCCGCCGGAGTGCTCCTCCGAGCGAGAACCTTGTTTTGCAAGTGAATAAGAATAGGTACCCCCCTTGGTCGCGCTTCCATCCCTTCGCCAGAGCTGTTCCAGGTTGTTCCTCCCTCGCCGGAGGATCCGACCGTTGGAGGCTTCATCGGAGGCAGCCATCCGACGTGGAGTGTCATCGCGAGGAAGACTCCCCCTTCTGATCATCCATCGGCCATCTGGATTGTCTCCGGAGCGCCGGGGAAACTCATCCAGAAGTTGTTCTTCCTCATCCCTTTACAGCCGTTGGATAGCCCCGCAGCACCAGTTTGCATCTCCACCGTCCGTGTTCTTCCATGTCAGGCCGTTAGATCTCTGATCTAATGGTCACGTTCCTCCCACGTTCGCCATCGCACCATCACCGTTGGATCGTCCAGACGGCTGCATCAGGACCGTGCATCAGCAGCCTACCTCGCCTCGACACCTAGCGCTCACGTGCGCCCTCACGCGCCTTGGCTGGGGAATTGCACCCATACCCCTGCAGATTTTAGTAGTTTTTGGTTAGTCTATTAAATAAGTTTGCACTCTTGGACTATTTGCGCATAGGGACCTCTAGTTTATTTTATTTGCATTTTCGTCCCTGTCTGTGTGAGACACGTGCTTCGTCACGTGATATGTTGGACATTTTGCATGTATGGGCCTGGGTTTTATACTATGTTATGGAATGAAATTTAGTTTTTGATATTTGCATTTATACCCCTGTGCGTGGATTTAATTGAACATATGCAGATTGTTGTGATTTTTATATGTTGCACCCTAAAGTTTTTGCGCGTGTTCTTATTCAGCCCCCCAAACGATGTTTTCTTACATTTAGGTCCCTGTGTGTTGTAGCTCTTTTATTGGTTGGATAAAATAGAAAATAAATCCAAATTAGGTGAAATTTGAATACGTGGCTCCTGCCACTGTGTAAAAATTTTCTAAATTTTTGGACATTTTTTAGGCTTTTATCATTTTTAAAAATTCAAAAACCTTGATTTTTTGCATTACTTGGAAAAGAAAATCAAAGAAAAATATAAAAACCTTTCTAAAAATTCTAAAAAAATAGGAGTAGTTTGTTTTGTTGATTTCTACCTTCAGTTCCATTTTTGACTTATTTGGATTTATAAAACCTATAAAAATCGAAAAACCCTAAAAGCTTATAAGAATCATTAAAAATTCTATAAAATTCAAAAAATGCAAACTCTATTTCTTTAGCTTAATTTTTGTATCTAATTTTCATAAAAATTATCTCCAGACCTTTATAGACCAATTATATATTTTTAATTGGTCTTTCATGTCTAGCTGCACAGTAACCCATTGTTTTCCCCTTTATTGATTTTTAGAAAATCAACTAAAAATTGAAAAATTCCCAGAAAAATACCAAAAACACTTAAAAACATAAAAAACACAAAAATAATTTTATTTCAATTTTTGGAGCATTTTTTATTGCTTAAATAAATTGTTGAAATTTTGTTTTCCCATTTTCTTACATTTTCTTAGATAATTAAAAACAAAAAAAAATTAAAAACCCATTAAAATCCACCAAAAAATATTTTATTCTTTATTCTCGATTTTTACTACTTCGTAGGCTGTCTCGGCCATCCCGTGCTCCTTGAGTCCGACCCTGGTCGCTATACCAGGTTAATAAAATAGCGAGGACTGCTATTTGATTTGTGATTGATTTATCTTGCTTGGTGGTTCCTTTATTTTTCTTGATTGAGTCCGAGTCGAGAGGTTGAGGTCGCAACGACCATTGATACCTATCTCCCTTAGTCTCTCGGATCATTTTTCCTCGGCTCATCAGAATGGCGCCGTTGTCGGGGAGCACGGCTTAGTAGTCTTGGTTTTCATTTTTATTTGATTTTGTTTTTCACGGCTTTTCCGCGGCTTTTCGGTTTTCCGTGGCATTTCACGTCTTTCTAATCTTCTCTATTTTCTTTTTATCTTTTATTTCTATTTTTATTTTATTTTATTTTGTCTTGTTTTTGTGTGGTTTTTGTTTTGTGTGTTTATTTTATTTTATTTTATTTTTGCATATAGTTTTTTATTGCCTTTCTCTTATTTTTATAAATAATCTGGTCTGATCATTTCTCTCTGTTTTCTTGCGAGGGACCAACGACCGAGGCGGCTCTTCTCGAAGAGCCGACGCAACCGCAGAAACCGGAGGTGGCTCCCTTCTGCACAGAGCCGCAGGAGAGCGCGAGGAGCAAGCAGGAGTGTGGGAGAGTAGTTAGGTTTAGAATAGGTTTTTTTCAGCAGATTATTATTATTTGTAATAATACAGGGACAGAGACTTGGACTTGGTGATCTACCCGGGGTCTGTTTTGCCGAGCACCGGTGTGCTCGGGGGACCTCACCGAGTTTTTCGCCGGTTTCTCACGTTTTTTGATTTTTATTTTCTTTTTAACTGCTCATATGATTTTTGCAGTTTTGGTCTTAGCTTAGGATTTTTGCTGACTGAGCCGTAATAATTAGGATCCAAACACTTAATATCTGCCTATGCCTATTAGATCGTAATTGGACCTAATTAAAAATTAATAAAGAAAAGGCTAACTTGGTTACTTGAGGGGTCACGAGCCGCTAGAGGCTATATACAGCGCTGGAGGCTATATACAGCGCTGGCAGGACCCATTGTGGCGGGCGCTGATCGGCATCTGAGACCGGACACCGACCCCTCTTGTTGACCAGTTAGTCAACGGTTCTCTCTGTATAAAAATTACTCGTTAAGGCCGATTTCCTCGTGCATCATATAGGTAGTTTATTTCCAGTCTTTTATTTTATGCGCGGATCATCCTGCATGTAGAGTGCTGTAGTCATGTACGCCTTTCTTACTCCGCATGCATCATTGATTTTATCGTGCATCGGCTTTTTCGTCTCCCCCCCCCCCCGTTTTCAGGACTTAAAATAATCAGGAGAACCCGAAAAATTCATTAGGCGTTATTAGCTTTGAAAAATACCTAAAAAAGAAAAACTATAAAAATTGGGACTGCTAAACACACTTGATCCTAAAAGACACCTCACCATAAAAATTTGTCTTGGGGAGAGCAACCCCCTCATTGTCTGGTTTGTATGAGCGAGAGAGCGACCCGCACCCTAGGCTAGAGCCACATCTGACCCCTTTTCAGGCTACTGCTTATGGGCTAGTCGTTCTCCAGTGAGGATCGCTCCGGTCTCCGGTAAAGCGGGACGCGATATCCTTAACAGAGCGAGCCGATCGGGTAGCCGGTAAACGGTTCGCGGCTTGTACTGGCTGGGAAAGACCTAGTTCAGGATTGGGACAGTCTCCTGGGGGCGTCGGATACCTACTAGCTCGATAATTGCTCTGATATCCTAACTTGATCACCTAAATAAAAATTGACAAGATAAATTGACCGAACCCTTACGGTCTTCAGCTATGTGTTGAGTAGGTGAATTTGGGGTTTGTTTGCTCATCTTGCGTGTTTTGCAGATCTCATCCGCCAGACTCGCCAGATCGAGATGATGGGCAGGAGGTCCCTTAGGCAGCCTCTGGTTTCACCGCTTGACCGTACTCCAGCCCGTTCATCTAGGTTGGTTCGTGAGAGCCGAGACCCGCTCTCCGAACCCGAGTTCGACTCCGCCCTGTTCCCCCTTGACCACCCTTCTTATATTCCTGAGTTACCAGTGCCAGATGCGAGATAGCAGACAGATGATATTTCAGCACCTGAGTTTGGGTCTTTTGCCTTTGCAGAGACCATGGCCAGCAGCGAGGAGCGCACCGATGGTCAGAGGCCAGAGACGACCACATATGTCCTGGACCAAGGTACGATTAACACCACCATGTTAGCTTCCCTTGAGACCATGCAGCGACAGATACAAGATCAGGGGGCTTTCATGGTGGAGATGAGGAGAGAGATGGAGAGACTGAGAGCAGCAGCAGACCAGCCGCGAGCCGAGGGACGGAGAGGCCCAGATCAGCCAGACCAGCCAGCAGCAACAGCAGAGCCGAGGCCGATGCGGGAGTTGCACAACCCCGGGTCGACACTGACACACCGGTGGGTGGTTCTTCCGGCGATCGTGGGGGACTTCAAGTTCCCTTGAACACACTTTAGCTTCTCCCCCGCTTCCAAGGGCTCACCACTGAGGAGCCCCATCTTCATCTCCAGGAGTTTGAGATGATCTGCATTACAGTCCACGATCGTCAGGTGGATGAGGACACCATCAGGATGATTGCTTTCATGTTCTCCCTGGCCGACACAACAACCAACTGGTTGAAGCACTTAGGGAGATTCGTATACACCTGGGAGCAGCTCCGCACCGAGTACTTGAACAAGTACTATTCACTCAGGCGGACCAACGCAGCGAGGGCCCTGATCAGCAACTTCTCCATGCTCCCCAACGAGCAGTTTCACGAGGCATGGGAGAGGTTCAGAGAGCTGACTGACAGATGCCCGCACCACGATATCACGAAGTTGAACCTATTTCAGAGCTTCTTCTACGGGTTGACACCAGAGCTGCAGGGCCTGGTGAACGCTTCTTGTGGCGGTTCCTACTTTGCCAAGGATGAGGATCAGGTCTGGGCTATCTACGAGGAGATGCCCGAGAACTATACAGTGATGTCCCAGACCTGACTCTACACTCAGGGACGCCCACAACCACAGACCGTGCGGTACTAGAGGATAGCACGTATGGATGCCGGTCCTTCCACTTTGTCTGCAGTAGCAGCACAGGCCGAGTCCACAGCCGCAGACAAGGGCATCATCAGCGAGAAGTTGGACCGGATCGAGTTGATAGAGAAGAAGCAGTGCCAGGGCATATCTCAGATGGATCAGGTGTCACAGACGCAGAGTGACCTGAAGACACAGCTCATGTGTCTCCAGGAGGCACAGACGGCTTCTCAGGCCCATCTTAAGCCACGAGGAGATCCGAGCAGTAGTGGTAGCTCGTCCAGCGCTCCAGTCAGCCTAGACAGGTTCACCTTGTACAGGCGGAGCTGTGCCAGCAGCCACAACCGTACTACCAGTCACCACCATCCTCAGACACTCAGATGGTGGTCTACCAGCCGGATCAGCCCCTGGCAGTACTCCCGCCACCCCCTACGAGCTGGAGCCGTTGATGGATGTCAACAGGATTTGGTACGACCGACCCCGGCTCAGTATCCAACGAGACCATCTCGGATTCCGCTGGTCGGCCGGAGGCACCAGTTCCCAGCAGCAGCCTCCACTTCAGGGTGGCCAGTACGACCATCAACGAGAGTAGCACCAGCAGTCCCTAGTCCCCCAGCAGCAGTTATTCCAGCCATAGCAGCAGTACGGTCCTCGTCCCTATCAGCAAGGACAACTTTGGAGGCGAGAGCAGCCTCGGCGGTATCATTCACAGTATCCCTCTCACCCGCACCAGCCGCAGTAGCCTCACTACCCGTGAGGACACCCGTCAGGTTCTCATGGGCCAGCCTATGAGAACCTCTCCTTAGACGACTTAGCTCGTCTCATGACAGAGCAGCAGGATACCTTTAGACAGGAGATGGATGAGTTCCGCCAAGAGATGTGGGAGATTGTGAGAGGGAAGGCCGCCATCCCTACCCAGATAGAGCCGAACCCGAACAACCTCAAGAGGAGGTTTGAGCAGGTAGAGTTCACAGAGATTACCACTCCTAGTGATTCATTTGGTGATATGTCTGCATACATGTTTGATGCTGATTTTGTTAGACTTAGGAGCGGTAGGATGCCAGCAGGCGGCGCCTCGTCTGAGCGACGACCCCACGCCACTCCAGCAGAGCCAGACGAGGAGGAGCGTGGAACTGATGCTGCGAGAGATGATGACGGTGGTACTGATGCCACCATAGATGTTGATCCAGCCGACGGTACTAAGGCCGTCGTTTCACCAGTTAGAGGAGGTGATACTGATGCCACCACAGTTGTAGAGCCAGAGCGCGGCACTGATGCCGCGAGTCGACATGCCCAGGGTGGTACTGAGTCCACCATTTCTACTTCTGCTAGTCCTGTTGTCTTTCCGTCTGTACGTGTATCTCAGGACATTTCTGGAAATAAAGGAAAGGGTTTGTTATTCTCAGATCCACATGTGTTGATTGATGATGTTTGTGTGGATTCTGTTGTTCATGAGCATGCCAGACACTCTCCTAGTCCTTCATCTAAGAAGGACCCTGTGATCCCCTTTCCACGAGCACTTCATATGGCAAAGGGGAAGAAAATAGAAAATCCTTAAAAGAACCATCAGATAGAGTTCAGCCAGCAGATGATAGATCGATTCCACATATAGCTGACTCTACATGAGGCCTTGGAGCACATACCTCTACTCCAGAGATCACTCAGAGACAGGACCACATTTAGGAGGAAGAGGAGGAACCACCAGTCTGAGATCCATGTGCTCACTCGTGTCACTTGCTTCGCGATTCAGAACCGTCTGTCAGCCAAGAGGCCAGATGCAGGAGCCCCGTATGTCAGATGCCATATTAAGGAGCAGAGGTTCGATCGTACTCTATTAGATAGCGGGTCTTTGATCAACCTACTTCCGGCAGCCCTACTCGACCGCTTTGAGTTGGGCCCTCTACGACAGAGCAGGACCATCCTTCAGTTTGCTGATTGATGATTACATTATATATGGTTATAACATGCTTAGATTATGTGAATTACACCGTAATAATTGATTCATATACTTCAATTTTGCATAATTTACATCTTCTTTATTTCATGCACACAACAAAGAAAACCACTTAATGAATGATCTTTATTTAAACATCTAGTTATATAACTTATTCAATAAGATTACATTCATAGAACTTATGACAAATTATAAAATCTAATAACTCATATTTATATCTACTATGTAAAAGGGAGAAATTAAAATCTTATTATGAATTTATATATTAAAAGAGAGAGAGAGTATTAAATCAAATCCAACATATTTACTATGCAATTACCCTTTATATTTTAACGTAGAATGAAAATGAGAGGATGTCTATCAAATTTGTCCATATTTCTCTCCATGCATGCACGTGAATAGCTTCTCCTTTTCTCTCTTTAATTTTTGGAGCCACATGCACATTGCATTTCCCATGCAAATCACAAATACACCCACCTTTTTTCATGCATAAAGGAAGCATAATACGACACCCCTCATATCAATGAATCTCTCCATCTCTCGTTTCTCCAACGTTGCATGCACGTATGTCTCCATTTAATGTAGTTATATTAAAAATACTTTTCACTTTCTCAGTATAAAGGACACGCCATCTCTGCCAAAGCTAACGTACACCATGCCAAAGCAAAGCTGCGACCACTAGTCCTTGAGCTCTCGACTGTCATCTGTGCCTTCCCGGGAGATCTCTGCACGAAAGCTCAACTTCACGACACCTCTTCGAGTCCCCGATATTCGGCGACTTCAAGTATAAAATCAGAAGGGGACGAGAGTTCAGGGGGGGCCCCAAAGAGACTTCACCCACGTACAGTACGCTCCAACCACCATGCCCAGGTAGCCGGCCAACTCCTTCTGCACCGCCTCGCGCGGTACCCTTGCTCCAGTCCGCACTACTACATACGCATCACCTGCTCCAGCTCGAGTTGCATCGCTATTGTGTGCGTGGCTGCCAGCGCATCCCTTTTGCTTCAGCAGCAACCATCGTCTACGCGATCTTCTCTTCCCATAGCGACATCGCCCGTGTAGCCTCTCTCTAACTCCAGCCATCTATAGCGCCCAGTACAGGTGCCGCATTCGCTGCACACCCTCGGTCACACCAACTGCGCGCGAGCCCCCAGCGTGCCGCTGCTCTACGTCGTCGCCATACAGCTGCGGCATCACTCGACTTCCGTCTTGGCACTTGCTGCACCTGCACCCACTACGCTCGTGCGCCGCCACTGCGCATCAAACAGGAGGGCTCCATCCTCCCACTTGCGGTTCACAGGACTCGACTGAACTTTTGTCATTTTTTATTGCCTTTAGTAAATTGCTGCATGTTATTGTCGTTTCTTTTAATTGAACTTTTAATGTAAAATTATCCGTGAGTAGAATCTTGTTTCAACTTTAGTTTTAAAAGTGCTTTTACTGCAGTTGTCTCATTCACCCCATTTTATTTTGCAATATCTCAAGCATGCCCTTTAGTTTAGAGATTAATCATTTGTAAACACTAATTATGTTCGTAGTTTCCTTTCTAATTGCATATTATATCTGTTACATGTTTTAGGTACTAAAATATTGTGTAAAATCATAGAAAATTCTCAAAAAAAAACATTAGGAAGCATTTCAGTCATTTCAAAGTAGACTCCATCATATTGTTAACATTCTCTAAGTGCACTCAAAGTTACATCTCGTTTCATCAGATTAAGATCATAATCAAGTTCGAAAGATGAATTAAAAAATTGCAAACTTACTTGGTCCTTGTGGATTCGAACCTCAACTTGCCACTTACATTTCTCCATGTCTCTTTGTGCAAGTAGTTGTAATATTATTTGTTTGACCTTGATTATTTGTGGTAACACAACGACTAGATAAAATCACCATCTTAAACCGCGAACAATCCAGTCAACACTGATCGATCTATCAAGAGGTCGAAGGGGTTGCTGAAGGACGTTGTCGTCACGGTTCAGGGCCTGAAATTCCCCGTGGACTTCGTTGTGTTGGACATGGAGATCCCTGAGTCCGTGACCGATACCCCCATCATTTTAGGACGCCCGTTCATGGCCACAGCCAAGGCAGTATCCGATCATGATAGCAGGAAGGTATACTTTTGCATCGAGGGTGAGAGTGTACAAATAGAGACGTTCGAGGAGACTAGAGCCAGAGATTCAGCTTGCTCTGAGCAGACTTCCAATTAAGAGCAGATGACAGATGCAGGGCGAGACATCCACCAGGACTGTGACTTCGTGATCACAGATGATGAGGCAGTTTGGGCAGACCCAGTAGCACAAGCCATCCTCTCACCTTCAGAGTTTGCTGATGCACAGATGACAGCAGAGGAGAGCTTGGATAGCGCACCCCTGGTCCAGGATACATTACAGGCAGCAGAGCCGGTCCCTGATAGCAAGGCAGAGTTTGTTTTTGATTCTGATACAGATCCCTCAGAGTCAGATTTTGACTGAGCTGAGTATGATGATTTGATACCTTGTCTGACTTCCACAGAGCCGACAGCTAAAGAGGAGGCTGATTCAACACAGATCAGAGAGATACCAGCAGAGCAGCCTTCACCTGATTCAGATTGCAAGAGAGAGTTTCCATTCTCCCATACAGATTTGGCCGCATTCACTCAGACCTTTTAGAGGCCAGATCCACGATGAAGCCACATTTCATCATCTTTATTCTATCATTTTGGCATCAAAAACACCAGCAAATGCGTGTAAATACCCATAATTCCAGCATCTTAGCATTCATGCATGTGCATGTAAATAGTGTGTAAAATACTGTATTTAAAGCCAAAATTATATAATAAATAAAAGAAAAAAAAGAATAAAATATTGTAAATATTTTATGACCTGAAACCCCGAGACCTAGGCATCTCGATGAATAGGTTGACAAGGAATAAAGTAGGGGGAGATAAGGGCCAGATACCTATTCATTTCATTCATTCTTTATTCATTTTGGGACCTATTTTGGTTCCACTTTTATACCTCAAATAAAGAAACTTTGCACATAAAAGTTGTAGATAATTAAATAAAGAAAAATACAAAATTGATTTCACTCAAAAATAATGTACAAATAAAAAGATATGATCTGAATAAAAATCCAGAATGCCAACTTCCCAGACCTGTATCTCCCAAATAAAAACTACAAATGCATCGAACTCACCTTTAATTGTATATAATTTAAAATAAGCTATTTAATGGCGGTGGTTTTGCATTTGGCGGAGCTACGGTTTGAAAGTTGAGTTTTGGACCCCTATTGTATACTTGTACAAATTAAAATATTCATTTTATTTATTATTCATTATTTTCATAATTTATATTTTTATAATCATGTGAATATTACTTATAATATATATGTATATTAAAATTAGAATAAAAACATAAAAGGAACATAAAATAAAATATCGGTATATATATAATAGGGATATTTACTCCCATAACCCTGAGTAATTCCATAATTACCCTGGATACCCTCGATAATCATGAATTACATGAGAAACCCCGAGTAATTACTCCGTCTTACATCCATAACCTTCTGTTAGTTTCAACCATTAACCCAACCATACAGTTGAGTTAATCTAACCTAGCCATCGATCCAATGGCTAAAATTAAGTCAAAAGAATAAAAAAAAGAAACCCATGGACTGGAGGGGGTGGGTTTTTGCTTGCAGACGCCGGGGGAAGCTTGCAGGCGGTGGAGGGCAGGGGAGAGGGTACGCGATTTCAGGTGCGACCGGGGAAGGGGGGTGATTTCGAGTTGCAGGCGGGGAATGCGCGGGGCTCGGGGCAGGAACTGGGCGCAAGGAGGAGGGCTCCACGGTGTGGAGCTGGGTGCAAGCCATCTTCGGAAGCAGAGGCAGGCGGGGACAGGGAGGAGGGCTCGCATACGGTTGGAGCAGGCGGAGGAGGCACCGGCGGAGGTTTCCCTGGAGCTCCATCCCAAGAGGCGCAAGGGGGAGGGTGGGGGGGTGTGGGAGGTGCGACCGACCTGGGCGGGGAGGGGGGGGGGGGGGGGGGTTGGTGGCGGTGGACCTATGGATGGAGGAGGTGCATCGGGGCGCGGGCGGAGGAGTCGCGTCCTGCGGGCGAAGGAGGCGCGTTCGGGCGGGCGCGTGCTGCCTTGGAGCTTCATCCCAATGGGGGGGAGGGGGGGTGCGACCGACCTTGGGGTGGGGTGGGGCACAGTGTCTGGACCTGCGGGCGGAGGAGTCGCGTCGGGTGGAGCTCCATCCCAATTGGGAGGGGTGCGACTGACCTTGGGGTGTTGCAGGAGGGTGAGGCGGAGGTGGAGGTGCAGGCGATCGGGGGAAGGGGTCGCGGGGGTGTTGCAGGCGATTGGGGGAGGGGGCACGGGGGGAGGGGTGTTGCAGGCGAATGGTGGGAGGGCAGGCGGGCGAGGCGGAGGCGCGCGCGGGGATGTTGCCGGCGGGGGGGGGGGGGGGTGGGGGTGGATGTTGCAGGCGATTGGGGGGAGGGCAGGTGGGCGAGGCGGAGGTGCAGGCGATCGGGGGAAGGGGGGCGCGGGGGTGTTGTAGGCAATTTGGGAGGGGGGGAGGGTGCAGGCGATTTGGGGGGAGGGCAGGACCGTACAACAGGACGAAGATGCGAGGCGGAGGCGCGCATCTCACGTGCGGCGCGGAGGGGGAGCAGGAGCGGGCAGGCGGGCGGGGGGGGGGGGGGGGGTGGCGGGGAGCAACGGGAGGGCGAGCAGGAGCCAGATGAGGGGACGGGGCTCGATGCTAGAGCCCGCAGGCAGGGAGAGAATGTGCGCAGTCTCGCATGCAACGGCGGGGAGAGAATGTGCGCAGTCTTGCATGGTGGCAGGTGATTGCAGGAAACAGACGCAAACACGGGAAAGCGATGGACGCAGTTGCTCCGGGGGGTTCGAGATTGCAGGTGGTGGAGGTTGCAGGTTGGGGAAGGAGATGGGGGTATCTTTTGGGAATGTGATTTTATTAGAGGGGTAAAACTGTCTAAAATAGATGAAATCTGTCAAAGTTAACGGCATAAATTGACGGAAGTTGACACCGGGTTATGTCATGTAAAGGTTAAACATTATTCAGGGTTCTGGGTGTAATTCGTGATTATCGAGGGTATCCGGGGTAATTATGGAATTACTCAGGGTTATGAGTGTAAATATCCCTATATAATACATAGGTATAATACCAATACTTATACCCGTACAATTAATACTTATATTTTATTAAGTATCCAAAACACTTCAGAAAAATAAAATAAAAATATTTTTTAAATGTATAAAAGAATTTTATGAATTTATAAAAAAATAAATAAAAATAAATAAATTAAATACATAAAATAAAAATAAAATACTTAAATATATAGAAGAATATACCTATAAAAGCTATTAAAGGTAACTTGTAAAATTATAGCTCATAAAAATAACTAAAAATCACCATAAAATAATTTAGAAAATAATATATGTTTTTTTATTAAATAACCTAAAATAATAAAAACAAATACTATTTTTAAATGATTTTTCAAACATTTTTCAGGAGGATTTTCCTGGTTGGTCCACGTGGACCAACCAGGTGGGTCTAACAGTTGACCCCCGGTCAACTGTCTGACCCCCTCCTGTTCTGTCAGAATCTTGGTTTTTTCGCCATCTTCGAGGATTTTTCTAGGTCTCCACTTTCATCCTTTCATGATGCAACCTTCACGACTTTTCTTCCTCGAGGAATGGTCATACACGCACATGGCTCATCTTGGTCTTTGGACCCAAGATTCGTCCGATATTCATTGTTCTTCTCGCCCTGTCTATCAACCCTTCAAAACGCTACCACCCTCTTCCTTTTCGTTTTTTAACCCCATTTTGGTCCCATCCGCTCCACCTTCGTATGCTTTTGGTTTGCTGGTGGTGACAGCATCCAGCCGAAGCCATCTAGGGTGGAGCTTGGCTGTGGATCTGGGCGAGTTCCCCACCTCCGGTAAACCCCGCCGTCGAGGTATCTTTTACCTCAGGAGCCCCCTTTGAGGTGCTTGTTTTATTTCCTCTTTGTGCCTCTTTTATTCACAATAGTCATAGGAATTTCTAGCCCCCCTTTTCCCAAATTTCATCGATCAAATCACACCATCTAGACCTTCACCGGAGCGCACCTCTGGTCGACGGCCATTTTCATCATCCCCCGCATCCACTCGCTCCCCCAACCTTTGAGGCACTTTGCCCTCGAAGGTCTAATCATTTTGTGCAGGTTCTGGAGCCCATCGCACGCCTGGGATGATTTTGAGAGATCGCCGGAGGCATTTGGAGGCGCTCTGCTCCTCCACCTCCGTCGGCGCACTCCGGTGGTCGCCGCCACCTTTTAAGGCCACCAGGCAATAGAGGGAACCCACAGCTACCTATCTGGGCCATTTTGAAGAACGCAGGATCGCCGGGGAAGGAGAATCGAGGCAGAGAAACTTTGCTGTGGCAGGGTTCCTCCCTGTTCGTCCATCAACCTCCTCCACCGTCGGATCTACACCTGTTCTAGGAGATGTGCAACCATCGTTGGATCAGAAGCACCACAGCCGTCGGATCATCAGCGTATCTGCTAATCTCGACCGTAGGCAACGAAGGGGTACGAGCCCATAGGATCTGGACATGTGGATAAGTGAAGTACGAGGCGCCGTCCGATCCGATTAGGTTGGGAATTTTGCAAGTTATACCCAGCCATTTTTGTTAATTATTTATTAGCGTACAAACTTTCATCTGTCGTTAAATAGGTTTTATAATATTTAGACGCAGACCCTAGAACTTCTCAGTATTTGCAAAAAGGTCCTTTGCCACGTCACCTCACGTGCCTGTACCCGTGAGGTGAAGGGCATTTTGCGAGGGACCCCCTTAGGGTTTGCTTATTGTATCCTAGTTCAGAAACTTTTTATGCAGTGGAATATTTTTGTGTATTTTGAATCAAGCCCCCGTTTTTTCGAAATATTGCATACAGGTTCTTCCCAGGCGCGTGCTAGTCACGCGCTTGGTTGGGTTATTTGCAGGCGCACCCCCGTGGGTTTTGATATTTGTATTTAGTCCATTAACTGCAATATTTAGTTGTATATTTTGCGTGAAAATTACATTATGGCCCTGGAACTTTTGTCTATTTACATTTAAGCCCTTGTTAGTAGTGTAGTTTCTCTTTGCTTCTAGTAATTATTGCATGCATTTCTAAAACCCTAAAAATCCACAAAAATTAGTTTAAGCTCTTGGTTACTTGCTCGTTCACGCCATATTTTTGTATTGTATTTCTATTGCATTTTCGTAATTACTAAAAATCAAAAACATGCATTTTCAGCATTGATTGCATTAAAAAATCCATAGAAAATAGTAAAAATTTAAAAAAATCCAAAAAAATTCTATTGTGTGTGTTTCAGTGTCTTTTAGCTTCAGACCAAAAATCATTAAAAATTTCAAAACAAAAACCCTAAAAATTAGAAACTCCAAAAATTTTATAAAAATCTAAAAAATTCTACAAAATTCCTAAAAATCCAATTTTTGTCTCTAAATTTTTCTTATTGCAATATCTTTAGTTGAAAATTTATTTGGAAGATTTTCTTTACTGTTTGCTATTTTATTTCCTCATTTTTGTCACAGCCTTCTATTTTCTACACTGTTTTCAGTATTTTTGACTTTTAAAATTACCAAAAATATTCAGAAAATTTCCCAAAAATCACAAAAATAGTATAAATAAAAAGACCAAAAACATTTTGTTTTCTGAATTTTGGCTATTTTTCTCGATTTTTATAAATACCCTATTATCCTATTTTCTTAGTTTGTGTATATTCTATTTATAAAAAAATATAAAACATAAAAAAGAAGATATAAAATCATAAAATTAAAAATCAAAATACAAAATTATAAAATTAAAAATTAAATAAAAAAATTAATTATAAAAATAAAAACCCACTCAAATTTGCATACTTGTAGGCATTGATCACAATCCCATTTTTTTGCACTTTGCTTGATCTATCCTGCTTGCTCCCTGTGTTTGACACTCTACATACTTGCACTATACACATTTCTTGTAGAGTTAAAATAAATTTGACTCCACATTTATTTCTCATTGCTTGATTTATACTATTGTGGGTTCATTGTTGACTAATTAGGGTTTCTTGCGGGTTGCCACCTCGACATTGTAGTCCCGCCTTGTGTGGACTATCTAGACCTGCGAAAAACCCTGGTTATCAAATGGCGCAGTTGCCGGGGAGCAACAACGCATAGGTCATATTTTTGTCTGATTGTGATTGTCTACGTCATTGCTTTATTTGATCTCTCTATTTTTGATATACTTTATCGAGTTATCTGACCATTTTCTTTCTTGTCTTCTTGCAAGGGACCGCGGATCGAGGAGGAATGCATAGGGGATCCGGTGCATCCTTAGGAGGCGGAGTCGGCTATTCTAGCCTAGCCGGCAGGAGAGAGCAGGAGGATTTGAGAGAGAGAGGATAGATAGTGGTTTTCTATTTTTAGTGAGAGAGAGAGAGACATTATTAATTTGTAATAATGCAGGTACCTTGGACTTGGACACTCATGCCTAATTTCCAAGTGTTTGTACACTTGGGGGCTCACCGCGGTTTTCATCGGTTTTCCCGCTTGTCATTTTCGATTTTGTTTTATTTTTCTTTTCTTTTGTGGAATGAGCCCTTAGTTTGTAGGCTTGCTTGATCGAGTAAATTAGGTCCAAACACCTAATAACCTTTGCATGTACCTATAGTGCATTTTGGACTTAGTTTAAAACTCTAAACAGTCGCCTCATCATCTTCAAGCCTTCGTGCCGCGAGCCCACCCTGCCAAGCACTGCTCCTGAACTCGATGTGTCGAGAGGAGAAGGGGTGAGCCTAGACCGGACTCCTAGATTTAAGATCGGTGACCGACTTGTGGTTCTTCACGCTAGCGATTGCCTGCTTAGGACGATTTCCGTGTGCATATTGGCATATAATTTAGGTTTACAAATTCATGTTTTGCATCCCGCATGGAGAGAGCTGGGAGGCACTGTAAGTCTTCTATCTTTCCATTCATCATTTATGCACAAAGGTGAGATTTCCATCTTGGTGCCGCCTTGCATTATTTTTCCGACTCTTCTCCCTCTGTTTTTGGATCAATAGGAATCAAAGAAAATACCAAAAAACATTAGGCGGCTTGTATTGAATTGACTCAAAACAAGTGATAACACAAAAAAAATATTAAAAAAGGAACTGCTAACGAAAACTTGACCTAAATAAAATTGCCTAATTGGACTCATTGCTTGGGGTGAGTAATACCCTCACTTGTATTCAGGTTGCATGGGAAGGTCTCCTTCCAAGTGAGTAGAGAGGCTTCGTAAGGATTAGAGCCTGAAACCCAGTCTGTGGATGCCTTGTGTATCGCCTGGATTTCTGAAGTATTGGCGCTACTATCGTACATAGACGAGTAGGGCTTGGTCACCATTGATGACCTCTCTATTTGTGTAGAGCATCGACCTTGTCCGAAGTATCAAGCATAGGCCACGCCTTCACGGGGTGTCTGTCTCATCGTCTTACGTCTGAGTAGGTTCTTGAACGCTCACGGGTGATTCCGTTGCGAGCGAGATCCGAAGTATCAGTTTCTCCTATCGGCTTCCTCCCTCTTTTCTTTGGCCGAGTAGGGATCCAGGAAGGGTTACAAGGACCTTAAAAAGCGCAGATTACAGGTTACACAGGAGGAGGACAAGTACGAGATTCTTTTCCGGTAGTACTCTCTCCTATAGGCGTAGCGCTCTAAGGACTCGTTCAAAGATAATTACCTGAATTCAATCTAAAAACTATAAAGATAAAAGCCGAACCTTCACGGCTTCACACGTTGAGTTGGTGAACCCCTTGTTTTGTGTTTTATTTACTAGTTGAATTTAGGTCAAGATCAAAAACACCGCACAATTGTGTACAATTTTACCCCCCCTCCCTTCTTCTTCATTTCTCAACCTTGCTCTTCTCAATAATCACGATGATGGGAAGGAGGTCTCTTAGGCCGACGTTGGTGGTACCGCTCTCCAGCACTCCTCCCTACTCATCTAGGACAACCTCGAGGAGTCCAGACCCACTCTCTGAGCCTGAGTTATTTCCACCCTGTTCCCCCTTGACCACCCTTCTCCTTCCATCAGTCCAAGAGTATCAGAGTTTAGTGCATCACAGAGCTCCGATCATTTGACGGCACCTGAGATGGGTTCTTTTGCCTTTTCAGAGAATCCAGAAATGGCAGACAGAGGAGAACACCCAGATGAGCAGGAGCACCCTCCATTCTTATATGACCAAGCTGCCATCAACAATTCATTGTTGGCTTCCCTAGAAGACTATGCAGAGACAGATCAGAGACCAGGGAGTCTTCATGGGTAACCTCATGAGGGAGATTGCGCAGATGCGAGAAGGAAAAGACGAAAGACCTAGGGGTGGAGGCGGTGATATACCAGATGCAGAAGGAGGAGATCCTGACGCTGAGAGTCCGTCACAGACAATCATGAGGGAATTACACAATCCTGCAGCATCCCTCACTCATCGATGGATCCGACTTCCTCCCATTCATGGAGATTTCGAGCTTCGCCCCCACACTATTCAGCTACTACCTAAATTTCATGGGCTGGCAACCGAAGAGCCACACCTCCATCTGCAAGAATTTGAAATGATCTGCAGTACAATTCATGACAGGCTGGTGACTGAGGACACCGTCAAGATGATAGCTTTCCCATTCTCTGTGGTTGATAGAGCCGCTTACTGGCTGAAACATTTGGGAAAGTTCATCGATACTTGGGAACAACTCCGGACCGCATATTTGAATAAGTATTATCCTCTCGGCTGGACAAACACAGCAAGAAGCTATGATCAGCAATTTCACAATGATCCCTAATGAACAATTCCATGAAGCTTGGGATCGCTTTAGAGAGCTCATTGACCGGTGTCTACATCATGATATATCAAAGCCCAACTTAGTTCAAAGTTTCTTTTGTGGGCTGACACCGGAGCTGCAGGGGGTAGTAAATGCCTCTTGTGGTGGGTCTTATTTCTCCAAGGGTGAAGACGACGTTTGGGCCATTTATGAAGGGATGGCATAGAACTCGACAATCATGGCCCAAGCCCAAGTCTACACACCAACAGAAGCCTCCCCAAGGAGCGGGATCATTTCATAGGATCGCCCGCATCGATGCCGGTCCCCACACTCCGTCGGCAGCCGCAGCCCAAGCCGAATCCGCAGCATCCGACATGGGAATCATTAGTGAGAAGTTGGACGGTCTCGAGATCCTCGAGAAAACGCAGATGCACGGACTGGCCCAAATGGACCAGATGACCAAGACCATGAGTGACCTGAAGACGTAGATTCTTTGCATCTAGGAGGCACAGACGTCTACTTAGCAGCCTCCCAGGTCACGAGCTGATCCCAGTAGTAGCAGCTCAACCCAGCCCTCTGCCTCACACTGCCCGGTCAACCACATTCAAGCAGAGCCAGTCCAGCAGCTACAGTACTACCCGTCACTGCCACCACCATCTCAGGACACTCAGATGGTGGTCTATCAGCCTGATCAGCCACTGGCAATTCTACCTCCACCATCCTTCAAGCAGGAGCCATTGATGGAAGTTAGTGGGATTTGGTACGACCGGTACCCACAGTAGCCCGGGATCCGTCGCGATCACCCCGAATTCTGTTGGACCACTGGTGGCACCTCATCCCAACATCAGTCTCCAGCTCAGGGCCATCAGAGCAGCCAGCAGCAGCAACAGCCCCAGTATGCCCACTAGCAATACCAGCAGGGTCCTCGTCCCGCCTATCAGGACAACAGTGGAGGCAACATCAGCAGCCTCAACAGATGTACTCCCATTCTCCCCATTACCAGCAGCATCAGCAACCTCATTTCCAGCAGGGGAACACTTCTGGTTCTCAGGCTCCTGCCTTTGAGAACCCAGCTCTAGATGACCTTGCCCGCTTGCTTTCTGAACAGCGAGCATCCTTCCGGCAGGAAATGGATGAATTCCGGTAGGAGATGAGGGATATCATCAAGGGCAAGGCCGCCATACCAGCTCAGATCAAGCCCAACACGAATAATCTAAAAAGGAAGTCTGAGTAGGTACAGTTCACATAGGATACCTCTCCTAGTGATTATTTGAGTGACAAGTCTTCTTTGTATGATGCTGATTTTATGACTACTAGGAGCGGTAGGATGCCAGCCGGTGGCACCTCATCTGAGCGACAACCGCATGCGGAACCACGAGCGCCAGATGAGCAGAGAAGCGGTGCTGATGCCGCTGATGATGATGTTGATGACGGTGGTGCTGATGCCACCAATGATGGAGATCCAGATGACGATACTGAGGTTGTCAAGACACCATATGCAGACAGTGGTGCTGAAGCCACCATTTTTGATGCAGAGGCCAGAGCGCGGTGCTGATGCCGCGAAGTCAGATGCCGTTGGCGGTACTGAGGCCACCACTTCTACTTTTATTGAGCTCCCACATGTAGTGTTGCCACCTTTTGTATCTCAGACTATGGTAACAAAACGACCAAAAAATGAATAAAGGAAAGGTTTCTGTTTACACTTCAGATTCATATGTGTTGAATGATGATCATTGTATGGATTTTGTTCCTTCACAGGCATAGGAACCTCGTCCTAATCCTCCATCTGAGGAGGCCCCTACCATCCCTTTCCCCGAAGCACTTCGCTTGGCGAAGGGGAATAAACGAGAAAATCCCAAAAGACCCAACAGGTAGAGTTCAGCAACCAGATGATTGATAGATTCCACATTCAGCTGACTCTACAGGAAGCATTTGAGCACATCCCCCTCTTCAAAAAGAACTTGAAAGAGAAGACTACAGTCCGCAGGAAGAGGAGGAACCACAGAGATCAGATCCATGTGCTCACCCATTCCACTTGTTGCACCATTCAGGAACAAATTGCCAGCCAAGCGACCTGATGCAGGAGCTCCCTATGTCAGATGCGAGATTCAGGAGCAGCAGTTCGATCGTACTCTATCTAACAGCGGATCATCTATTAACCTTCTTCCGGCAGCCTTACTCGACCGATTCGAGTTTGGTCCTCTTCTTAGGAGCAGGACAGTCCTTCAGTTTGCTGATAGGTCGACTAAGAGGCTGAAGGGGTTGTTGAGAGACATGGTCGTTACCATTGAGGGCCTGAAATTCCATGTGGACTTTGTTGTATTGGACATGGAGATCCCTGAGTCGGTGATCGATGCCCCCATCATACTTGGACGCCCATTCTTTGCCACAACCAAGGCGGTGATTGATCATGATAGTGGGAAGGTATGTTTTCACGTAGAGGGCAAGATCATAAAATAGAGATGACCGAGGAGACTAGAGCTAGAGAGTATGCATGCTCAAAGCAGTCCAGTGATGCCGCGCAAGATGACAGAGGATGAGCTAGACGTCCACCAGGAGTGTGATTTTGTGATGACAGATGATGAATCCAATTGGACATATCCAGTAGCACAAGCCCTCGCCCTGCCTGCAGATTCACCATATTTACAACTTATGGCATTTGAGAACTTGGAGAGCACACCCCTGGACGAGGATACATTTAAGGCTGACTATTGTGGGACGAGTGGTGCTGATTTTCATTCTTGTTCATCTAGTTCAGATCCCTCGGATTCCGACATTGATTGGGATGATTTTGATGACTATTTGTTGTGTCTGATTCCTTCTGAGCCGACAGCTAGGACGAAGTGTGAGCCAGTACAGTTCATAGAAGATTCAGTAGGGTTCCCTTCGTCAGATGCTTATGCGCAGTGAGAGTTCTCACATGCAGACCTGGTAGCCTTCAAACAGACATATCAGAAGCTAGATATGCCACCTCCCAATTGTCCAGAACTGAAACCCTTGTCGCAGTCGCTAAAGTATAGATTCCTTGCGGGTGAGCCAGATATGCACCCTGTCATTATCTTAACAGGTTGACTGGAGAGCAAGAATCCCGTCTGATGGAGGTTCTTGAAAGAAACCGCAAGGCAATAGGATGGAGTATAGTTGATCTCCAGGGGATTAGTCTGGCTCTGTGCTCCCACCACATCTATCTTGAGGAGGACGCTAGGCCTTCGCGTAAGTTCTAGTGACGGTTGAACCCGAATCTTCGAGATGTGGTCATGAAGGAAATATCAAAGTGGTGGAGCTCCAATTTTATCTACCCCATCTCCGACTCCAAGTGGGTTAGTCCATTACATGTGGTACCCAAGAAGACGGGTATCACTACAGTTGTGAGTGAGTCTGGAGAGGAGATAGCTACCCGAGTACCCACTTCTTGGAGGGTCCGTGTGGACTACAGACGATTGAATCAGGCCACCAAGAAGGATCATTTCCCACTGCCATTTATTGATCAGATTATCGAGAGGCTAGCTGGGAAGAGTCACTACTGTTTTCCTTGACAGGTACTCCTGTTGCAATCAAGTGGCCATTGCGCCCGAAGACCAGGAGAAAACGACATTCACCTGTCTGTTTGGGACTTATGCTTTCAGACGTATGCCCTTCGGTCTATGTAACGCCCCGACGACATTCCAAAGGTGCATGTTGTCCATTTTCTCGAACATGGTGGGTGAATGTTTAGAGGTCGTCATGGATGACTTCTCGGTCTATGGCGATGGGTTTGATGCTTGTCTTGGCTGCCTAGACCGGGTGCTTCAGCGCTGCATTGAGGTCAACCTTGTATTGTCGTGGGAGAAGAGTCACTTTTTGGTGATTCAAGGGATGGTCCTTGGTCATATCATCTCCAACAGGGGTATGGGAGGTCGATCCGGCCAAGGTGGACATCATTAGAAAACTTAATCCACCGTCCAATCTGTGTCAATTGTGGTCTTTTCTGGGGCATGTCAGTTTTACCGACGGTTCATTCAGGGCTTCAGTCGTATTGCCCGACCGCTCACCGATTTGCTGACGAAAGACATCGAGTTCATTGTAGATGATAAGTGTCTTGTGTCTTTTGAGACTCTCAAGAGTATGGTTGTCAAGGCTCCTGTCCTTCAGCCACCCGATTGGTCTCTCCCATTCGAGATCATGACGGACGCTTCTGATTTTGCCGTAGGGGTTGTGCTTGGACAGAGGAGGGATGGATTGACGTTTGCCATTCACTACGCCAGCCGGACTTTGGATGCCGCTCAGCGGAATTATACTGTGAAAGAAAAAGAGATGCTGGCCGTAGTCTTTGCTTTGGATAAGTATCAATCATATATTCTCGGATCAAGAGTGACTATCTATACCTATCACACCGCCATCCGGTACTAATGGCCAAGAAGGATGCCAAAGCTCGCCTTACCAGATGGATCCTTCTACTCCAAGAGTTTGATATTGAGATTAAGGTTAAGCCTGGAGTTAAAAATGTGGCGGCGGATCATCTCTCCCGCTTAGAGAACCTTGAGGAATCTGAGCCCAGCGCACCTATTACAGAGACATTCCCAGATGAGGCGATCTTGGCTATCACCTCGCTCCCGTGGTACGCCGACATTGTGAATTATATCGTTGCCAAGACGGTTCCATAAGGTTGGCCCAGGCAGAAACTTGAGACCTTTCTGACGAAGGCCAAGTTTTATCATTGGGAGGATCCTGTCCTTTATCATGAAGGAGGGGATAGCATCTAGAGGAGGTGCATTCCTCAAGAAGAGCAGCATAGCGTCCTCACATATTGCCACAAGCTTGAGGCAGGAGGACATCATTCTGGGAGACGGACAGCACAAAAGGTGCTTCAATCTGGCCTTTGGTGGCAGACTCTCTTCAAGGACTCAGATGAGTTCGTGAAGAGATGTACTGACTGTCAGAAAATGGGTACTTGCGGACAGAGAGACATGATGCTCATGCAACCCATTCACTTTTGCGAGGTTTTTGATGCATGGGGGATTGATTTCATGGGCCCATTTCCTAAGAGTCAGGGGTTTGAGCACATTTTGCTCGGTGTGGATTATGTCAACCGATGGGTTGAGGCCATCCCCGCCCGAGCCGCAGATGCTAAGACTGTGTGTCGATTTTTGAGGAAAAATATCATTTCACGGTTCGGGGTACCTAGAGTCTTGATTTCAAACGGGGGGTCTCACTTCATCAATGACAAGGTTAGGGCCCTTGCAGACGAGTTCGGCATTGGCCATCGTGTTGCCACACCGTATCACCCTCAGACTAATGGTCTTGTCGAAGTTTCAAATAGGGAGATCAAGACTATCTTACAGAAGGTCGTCCGCCCAGACCGAAAGGATTGATCACAGCTTTTGGACTCGGTCTTGTGGGCCTATCGGGCTTCCTTCAAAAATCCATTAGGGACATCTCCCTTTCGTCTCGTCTATGGCAAGTCGTGCCATCTACCAGTGGAGATCAAGCACAAGTCACTTTGGGCAGTCACTGAGTTATTATTGGATCCCGAGAGTATAGGAGAGCAGAGGAAAGCAGAGTTGGCAGCCCTGGAAGAGTTGAGAGATACAACCTTTTCTAGCAGCCTACAATATAAGGAGAAAGTGAAGACATGGTACGATTCTCATATCAGCCATAAACAGTTTGAGCCAGATCAGCGCGTATGGTTGTTTGATTCCAGGCTGAAATTATTTCCAGGGAAATTACAAAGCAAGTGGAAAGGTCCGTATGTGGTCAGGAAGGTACATGACAAAGGTAGTATTGATATATCCGAGCCGTCATCTTCCTCTACCTTTCGTGTTAACGGTCAACTCCTGAAGCTATATCTAGATCATGATCCGCCGACCGTTGACGTTACCCCCATTCTTCTGGTATGAGATGTGTTCTTTGACTCATATCACCTGCATCTCATACATGGTGATCAATTCCATCTTCTGTTGTATATATCCATCTGTCGATATCAGTCTTTCATCTGTTGATATATTTTCTTCTTTTCTTCTTTTCTTCTTTTCCTTTTCTATTTTCTTTATCTATAAAAAATGTACCGCCCCTTGTTGTCAGATTCTACACTTAGGACGTACTTTGTCCTAAGTATAGGGGGGTGTGCACCCCGAGTTTTCATTATTTTCGATCCTCTCCATTGTCTCCTCTTCTTGTCTATACTTAGGGATATCTTACCATAAGTATAGGGGGAGACAGTCCGAGTACGATCTGTTCATTCCCACCCCTTGACCCTCCCTGCTTTATGTACAGTTTGCTATAGTTAGGATTATTTGATCCTAAGTATAGGGGGGACGGTCAACTTCTCATTCGTTCATTCATTCCCTTTATTCTTTATGACTTGCCTATACTTAATACGAGTTATGTCTTCTCTTTTCTCTCCGATCTATGAGGACATAGCTCAAGCTAAGTATAGGGGGTCGCATATATTGTGTATATACTTTAGCCATAACTCGTACTTTCTTATTTTCTTATTAATATGGCTAATAATTCTTTAAAATTCATTAAAAACCTTAATAAAAAGATGTTATTATTCCTCAAATTATTTTTGTATTTACTGATTAATAAATCAGGTGAAAATATTTTTGCAAAATATTTGAAAATAGTTTGAAAATCTTAGTGAAAATCTTTTGAAACTATTTGGAAAGTGTTTTGTTACATGTTTTCAACCTTTGTAAAAATATTTTGGTTTGTTAAGCTTATTTTCTTGGTATGAAATAAAAATGTTTGAAAAATGATTTGCAAATGGTTTGAAAATTGTTGCAAAATATTTTGAAAAATCTATCTATATTGTTTAAAAACCTTTGCAAAATGATTTTCAAATGTGTGTACATGTTTGTAAAATTGTTTGTAAAAAAAATATTTTGGACTATAGTTTTCAAAATTATTGAAAAAACCTGTGTCAAATAAGTTTGAGGAATACATACATCATACCTAAAATTCACTCTATATGTACTTATAAAATTGGTCACTTACCCTGTAAATTCTTAAAATCTTCTTCTTGTAAATATAAGAAGCACTCCAGTGTAAATATTTGTACCTAGTTTTTATCCAAAATTTTTTTCAAAATCCCAAAAACATTTGCACAACTAAAATCCAAAAACATTTGAAAAAATCTTTCTGAAAATACAAAAAAATACATATGCATCATCATCTTTTCAAAAATCCATAAAAATTCAAAACTCTTGAAAATTGCATCACAAAAATATTTTATGCATTCTGCATATCATTTGCATAACATGAGCATTTTTCGGATTGAGTTTGATAGTTGAATAAGTATAAATAAAATCTAGAGATTGGAGCTTGATTGGACCTTAAAATCTACCTAATAACAGGAACCTTATAGGAACTGGAATTGAGGTACTTCAGATCTAGTTGACTTAATTCTTTGAGGATCACGAGACTTGGTTCAATGGATTCTTGACTGCCTAAGTAGAGTATTTCGGAACACACGCATGACTCTTGTTGATAATGACCTAACTTGGACACCTGCACCTTTCACATGGCTCAACTCAGTTGGGGTGGTGAGGGGATTGGATTTGCTGGTATGAGACGTGCGCAAGTGGAAACACTTGTCCTCCTCTAGGGAGGGAAGTGTACCCCAACCCGTCCAGTGATGAGGAATTCTAAAGACATGAGAGTGTGGGTTGCAATAAAGCTTCAAAAGAGGGATAGTCTAGTGGCTCAAGAGGAAAAACTACTTATGTAAATGTTGTTGTGAATAGTATTTCAAAAAAATGACAGGCTTGTACAAAAATAAATGCATGCAAAGTATGTACATATGTTGTAAAGTCAATAAGCAAGCTTGAGTTTCAAAGTCATATCATGTGAGCCTGCAATTGGATGACTTGACTACACTGGTCTTGCATCCTAGGATAGGTAGCTACACTGGCTACCGTCCATTCTTCTCTTCACCCCCTCCTCTTGAGCTGGTTGCCACTTGAACTTAGAAGGGAATACCCCGCTCCTCGAGGAAGGAGTTGTTGGATTGGGGAATCATTGGGTTGTCATACTGGAGAAGTCAGTCTCGTTGTCATTCTAGTTGGGGAGAGCCACCATCACTTACATTGTACGAGTCAGATTCATAGTCGTAAGGGTTTGCGTATGAGTTGAGATATTTATGACCTGTCTATTGAGGAGACTTGAATAGAGTATTGGGATTCTCGAGGACTGTTGGATTTCAAATCTGGTTCTCATTAAGGTTCCGCCGGCACTAAAATGCCAAAGGTCCAACTTAAGCTCCAAACATTGATTTTGTGAAGACAAGTTTGATCATTAAATTTAATCCACATTTCTTCTTTTTCTTTTCTTTGTTTTCTTTTCTGCACTTATTGCATAAGTGTTTGCTAGGGACTAGAAAAGGTAAAGTATAGGGGGATGATGAAGCCACATTTCATCATCTTTATTCTATCATTTTGGCATCAAAAACCCTAGCAAATGCGTGTAAATACCCTTAATTCCAGCATCTTAGCATTCATGCATGTGCATGTAAATAGTGTGTAAAATACTGTATTTAAAGCCAAAATTATAGAATAAATAAAAGAAAAAGAATAAAATATTGTAAATATTTTATGACCCGAAACCCCGAGACCTAGGCATCTTGATGAATAGGTCGACAAGGAATAAAGTAGGGGGAGATAAGGGCCAGATACCTATTCATTTCATTCATTCTTTATTCATTTTGGGACCTATTTTTGGTCTACTTTTTATACCTCAAATAAACAAACTTTGTACATGAAAATTGTAGATAATTAAATAAAGAAAAATACAAAATTGATTTCACTCAAAAATAATGTACAGATAAAAAGATATGACCTGAATAAAAATCCAGAATCCTAACTTCCCAGACCTGTATCTCCCAATAAAAACTCCAAATGCATCAAACTCAACTTTAATTGTATATAATTTAAAATAAGCTATTTAATTGTGGTGCTTTCGCATTTGGTGGAGCTACGGTTTGAAAGTTGAGTTTTGGACCCCTATTGTATACTTGTACAGATTAAAATATTCATTTTATTTATTATTCATTATTTTCATAATTTTATATTTTTATAATCATGTGAATATTACTTATAATATATATGTACATTAAAATCAGAATAAAAACATAAAAGAAACATAAAATAAAATACATGTATATATATAATATATAGGTATAATACCAATACTTATACCCGTACAATTAATACTTATATTTTATTAAGTATCCAAAACACTTCAGAAAAGAAAATATTTTTTTTAAATGTATAAAAGAATTTTATGAATTTATAAAATAATAAAAATAAATAAATTAATTAAATACATAAAATAAAAATAAAATACTTAAATATATAGAAGAATATACCTATAAAAGCTATAAAAGGTAACTTGTAAAATTATACCTCATAAAATTAATTAAAAATCACCATAAAATAATTTAGAAAATAATAAACATTTTTTTATTAAATAACCTAAAATTAATAAAATCAAATACTATTTTTAAATGAGTTTTCAAACATTTTTCAGGAGGATTTTCCTAGTCGGTTCACGTGGACCAACCAGGTGGGTCTGACAGTTGGCCCCAGTCAACTGTCTGACCCCCTCCTGTTCTGTCAGAATCTTGGTCTTTTTGCCATCTTCGAGGATTTTTCTAGGTCGCCACTTTCATCCTTTTATGATGCAACCTTCACGACTTTTCTTCCTCGAGGAATGGTCATACACGCACATGGCTCATCTTGGTCTTTGGACCCAAGATTCGTCCAATATTCATCGTTCTTCTCGCCCTGTCTGTCAACCCTTCAAAACGCTACCCCCCTCTTCCTTTTCGTTTTTAACCCCATTTTGGTCCCATCTGCTCCACCTTCATATGATTTTGGTTTGCTGGTGGTGACAGCATCCAACCAAAGCCATCTAGGGCGGAGCTTGGACGTGAATCTGGGAGAGTTCCCCACCTCCGGCGAACCCCGCCGTCGAAATATCTTTTACCTCAGGGCCCCCTCTTTGAGGTGATTGTTTTATTTCCTTTTCGTGCCTCTTTTATTCACAATAGTCATTGGAATTTCTAGCCCCCTTTTCCCCAAATTTCATCGATCAAATCGCACCATCTAGACCTTCGCCGGAGCGCACCTCCGGCCGACGGCCATTTTCATCATCCCCCACGTCCACTCGCTCCCCCAACCTTTGAGGCACTTTACCCTCGAAGGTCTAATCGTTTTGTACAGGTTCTGGAGCCCATCGCACGCCTGGGGCGATTTTGAGAGATTACCGGAGGCATTTAGAGGCGCTCTGCTCCTCCACCTCTGCCGGCGCACTCCGGTGTGGTCGCCGCCACATTTTAAGGCCACCAAGCAATAGAGGGAACCCACAGCTACCGATCTGGGCCATTTTGAAGAACGCATGATCACCGGGGAAGGAGAATCGAGGCGGAGAAACTTCGCTGCGGCGGGGTTCCTCCATGTTCGTTCATCAGCCTCCTCCGCCGTCGGATCTGCACCTGTTCTAGGAGGCGTGCAAACATCGTTGGATCAGAAGCACCACGGCCGTCGGATCATCAGCGTATCTTCTAATCTCGACCATAGGCAACGTAGGGGTACGGGCCCATAGGATCTGGACACGTGGATAAGTGAAGTACGAGGCGCCGTCCGAACTGATTAGGTTGGGAATTTTGCAAGTTATACCCATCCATTTTTGTTAATTATTTATTAGCGTACAAACTTTCATCTGTCGTTAAATATATTTTGTAATATTTAGACATAGACCCCAGAACTTCTCAGTATTTGCAAAAAGGTCATCCGCCACGTCACCTCACGTGCCTGTGCGTGTGAGGTGAAGGGCATTTTGCGAGGAACCCCTTAGGGTTTGCTTATTGCATCCTAGTCCAAAAACTTTTATATGCAGTGTAATATTTTTGTGTATTTTGCATCAAGCCCCCGTGTTTTTTGAATATTGCATACAGGTCCTTCCCAGGCCCGTGCTAGTCACGCGCTTGGTTGGGTTATTTGCAGGCGCACCCCTGCGGGTTTTGATATTCGTATTTAGTCCATTAACTGCAATATTTAGTTGTATATTTTGCATGAAAATTACATTGTGGCCCTGAAACTTTTGTCTATTTACATTTAATCCCTTGATAGTAGTGTAGTTTATCTTTGCTTCTAGTAATTATTGCATGCATTTCTAAAACTCTAAAAAATCCACAAAAATTAGTTTAAGCTCCTGGTTGCTTGCTCGTTCATGCCATATTTTTGTATTGCATTTTTATTGCATTTTCATAATTAGTAAAAATCAAAAACATGCATTTTTAGCATTGATTGCATTAAAAATCCATAAAAATTAGTAAAACTTTTAAAAAAATTCCAAAAAAATTCTATTTTGTGGGTTTCAGTGTCTTTTAGCTCGAGACCAAAAATCATTAAAAATTTCAAAACAAAAACCCTAAAAATTAGAAAACTCCAAAAAATCTTTATAAAAATCTAAAAAATTCTACAAAATTCATAAAATCCAATTTTTGTCTCTAAATTTTGCTTATTGCAATATCTTCAGTTGAAAATTTATTTGGAAGATTTTCTTTACTGCTTGCTATTTTATTTCCTCATTTTGTCCCAGCCTTCTATTTTCTACACTATTTTCAGTATTTTTGTCTTTTAAAAATACCAAAAATAACCAGAAAATTTCAAAAAAAATCACAAAAATAGTATAAAATTATAAAAAGACCAAAAACTTTTTGTTTTTTGAATTTTGGCTATTTTTCTCGATTTTTATAAATACCCTATTATCCTCTTTTCTTAGTTTGTGTATATTCTATTTATAAAAACAAAAAATATAAAATATAAAAAAGAAAATATAAAATCAAAAAATTAAAAATCAAAATACAAATTTATAAAATTAAAAATTAAATAAGAAAATTAATTATAAAATTAAAAACCCACTCAAATTTGCATACTTGTAGACATTGATCACAATCACATTTTTTTGACTTTGCTTGATTTATCCTGCTTGCTCCCTGTGTTCGACACTCTACATACTTGCACTATACACATTTCTTATAGAGTTAAAATAAATTTAACTCCACATTTATTTCTCATTGCTTGATTTATACTATTGTGGGTTTATTGTTGATTAATTAGGGTTTCTTGCGGGTTGCCACAGCGACATTGTAGTCCCGCCTTGTGTGGACTGTCTAGACATGCGAAAAACCCTGGTTATCAATCCACCAGCACAGTTTTGTCCAGGGCTAAAGCCGCTTCCTTCATCGTTGAAGTATAGGTTCCTTGCGGGTGAGCATGAGATGTACCCAGTTATTATCTCAACAGATTTGACTGGAGAGCAGGAATCCCGTCTGATGGGGGTTCTTGAAAAGAACCGCAAGGCGATAGGATGGAGTGTAGCTGATCTCCAGGGGATAAGTCTGGCCCTGTGCTCCCACCATATCTATCTCGAGGAGGACGCGAAGCCGTCGCGTGAGTTCCAGCAGCGGCTGAACCCGAACCTTCGAGATATTGTCATGAAGGAGATATCAAAATTGTGGAGCGCCGATTTTATCTACCCCATATCCGACTCCAAGTGGGTCAGTCCATTGCATGTGGTGCCCAAGAAGATGGGCATCACTACAGTTGTCAGTGAGTCTGGAGAGGAGATCGCTACCCGGGTACCCACTTCCTAGCGGGTCTGTGTGGACTACAGACGATTGAACCAGGCCACCAAGAAGGATCATTTCCCCCTACCCTTTATTGATCATATTATTGAGAGGCTGGCAAGGAAGAGCCATTACTATTTCTTGGATGGGTACTCCGGCTATAATCAGGTGGCCATCGCGCCCGAGGACCAGGACAAGACCACCTTCTCCTGTCCCTTCGGGACATATGCTTTCAGACACATGCCATTTGGATTATGCAACGCTCCGGAGACATTCTAGAGATGCATGCTGTCCATCTTTTCGGACATGGTAGGGGAATGCTTCGAGGTCTTCATGGATGATTTCTCGGTCTACGATGACTGATTCGATTCTTGTCTTGACTGCCTAGACCGGGTCCTTCAGCGATGCATGAGGTTCACCTTGTGTTGTCTTGGGAGAAGAGTCACTTTATGGTGACTCAGGGGACGGTGATTGGCCATATCATCTCCAGCAGGGGCATAGAGGTCGATCCGACCAAGGTGGATGTCATTGTAAAACTCATACCACCGTCCAACTTGCGACAGTTACGGTCTTTTCTGGGGCACGTCGGTTTCTACCGACGATTCATTCATGATTTCAGCCGGATTACCCTACCGTTGACTGATCTGTTGACGAAAGACACCGAGTTCCTTGTAGATGATAAGTGTCTATCGTCATTTGAGACTCTCAAGAGCTGTGTTGTAGAGGCTCCTATTCTCCAGCCACCCGATTGGTCTCTCCCATTCGAGATCATGACGGATGCCTCTGATTTTGCCGTGGGGGCCGTGCTGGGACAGAGGAGGGATGGAGTCCCATTTGCCATTCACTACGTTAGCCGTACATTGTATGCCGCGCAGCGGAACTATACAATCACTGAGAAGGAGACGCTAGTCGTAGTTTTCGCCCTAGATAAGTTCAAATCTTACATCATTGGATCTAGAGTGACCATTTACACTGATCATACCGCCATCAGGTACTTCATGGCAAAGAAGGATGCCAAAGCCAGATTGACCAGATGGATCCTTCTACTCTAGGCGTTTGATATAGAGATTAAGGATAAGTCGAGTCAAGAATGTGGTGGCGGATCATCTCTCCCGATTGGAGTATATTGAGGATTCTGAGCAGACTGAGCCTATATATGAGACCTTCCCAGATGAGGTCATCCTTGCTATCGCCTCTCTCCCATGGTATTCTGATATTGTGAACTATTTTATCGCCAAGAAAGTTCCACAAGATTGGCCCAGGCAGAAACTTGAGACCTTCCTCGCGAAGGCCAAGTTCTACCACTGGGAGGATCCCGTCCTTTATCACAAAGGAGGGGATAGCGTCTCGCGTAGGTGCATTCCTCAGGAGGAGCACCACAGCGTCCTCATTTATTGCCACAAGCTTGAGGCAGGAGGACATCACTCTGGGAGGAGAACGGCACAGAAAGTGCTCCAATCCGGCCTACGGTGGCCTACCCTCTTCAAGGACTCTGATGAGTTCGTGAAGAGGTGTACTGGCTGTCAGAGGATGGGCACTTGTGGACAGCGTGATATGATGCCGATGCAGCCCATTCACTTCTGTGAGGTTTTTGACGCATGGGGCATCAATTTCATGGGTCCATTTCCTAGGAGTCAGGGATTTGAGTACATTCTGTTGGTCGTTGATTATGTTAGCCGTTGGGTTGAGGCCATCCCCGCCCGAACCGCAAATGCTAGGACTGTTTGCAGATTTTTGACGAAGAATATCATTTCACGGTTTGGGGTACCTAGAGTGTTGATATCTGAAGGGGGGTCTCATTTCGTCAACGACAAGGTAAAGGCCCTTGCTAGCGAGTTCAGCATAGACCATAGAGTAGCCACACCGTACCATCCTCAGACCAATGGTCTTGCTGAAGTGTCGAACAGGGAGATAAAGACTATATTGCAGAAGGTCGTCGGCCTTGACCGAAAGGATTGGTCACAGCTTTTGGACTCGGTCTTGTGGGCATATCGGACGTCCTTCAAGACACCATTGGGTACGTCTCCCTTTCGCCTCGTTTATGGCAAGCCGTGCCATTTACCTGTTGAGCTTAGACATAGGTCACTCTGGGCAGTTACAGACATCATCATGGATCCAGTGAGTGTAGGAGACCAGTGGAGGGTAGAGTTAGCAGCCCTGGAGGAGCTTCGTGATACAGCATTTTCGAGCAGCCTACAGTACAAGGAGAGAGTGAAGGAGTGGCATGATTCTCATATCAGCCACAAGCAGTTTGAGCCAGGACAGCGAGTATGATTGTTCGATGCCAGGTTGATGTTATTCCCAGGGAAGCTACAGAGCAAATGGAAGGGACCCTACTTGGTTAGAAAGGTACACGACAACGGGAGTATTGATATATCTGAGTTGTCTTCTGAGAGTACCTTCGTGTTAACGGGTAGCGACTCAAGCCATATCTAGATCATGAGCCGATGGTCATTGACGTTGCCCCGATTCATTTTGCGTGAGATGTTGTCTTTTGACTCACATCTATTGCATCTCACGCCTGATTATCACTGTTCTCCCGACTTGTATAGATCCAGTTGTCCATATCACACATTCTTCAGTCCAACACCCCATTTAAATGTTCGACATTGCTATACTTAGGGTGCACTTTACCCTAAGTATGGGGGATGTGAGACTTTTGAGTTTCTTTTGATTCATTTTTACCTCTGTTTTGCTGCCTATACTTAGGGATATTTTACCCTAAGTATAGGGGAGGTAGACCCTATACATTCTCACTCGGCTTTCCCTTTGTGTACATCCTGCTATAGTTAATATTATTTGATCTTAAGTATAGGGGGAAATCCCGAGATCTCTTACATTTCTAGTCTTTCATTAGTATGTATTTAGCCTTCCTTTTCACTTCCCGATACGAAGCACGAGCTATGTCTTCTTCATCGCTCTTTACTCTGAGGACATCGTTCGAGCTAAGTATAGGGGGTGTGTATATATTCCATATATACTTTAGCTATAACTCGTACTTTGTGTGAGTGTGTTAATAAATAAAAATGGCTAAACCCCAAAAATCCATAAAAATTTAAAAAAATTTTCCTTGTAAATAAAAATTCTTTTATTGCACATACATAGCTAGTTGTACAAATTATTTTTGTAAAAATGTTTGTAAAAATCTTTTGTGTAAATAGCTTGTAAATATTTTCATATCAAAATTATGTATATAGTACAAAATTTTTGTAAAATGTTTTGAAAATCAAAAGTTTGCAAAAACCTTGTGTAAATTTGTGTACATCTTTTGCAAAACTTGCATTCATGCATACATTCATGTTTTCGAAACATTTTTCAAAAATTTTGCACATGTGTAAATAGTTTATAAATAAGCATATTTGTAAATATTTATACAGTTTTTCCTGGATCATAGTTGACATTTACTAGCCTGGAATTAAATTGGAAAATGGAGCTTGATTAAGATCTTAATCCACCTAATTCTAAGAGGAACCTTATAGGGTTTAGGGTTGAGACTTTTCAGGTCCATGGTGACTTAATTCTTTGAGTCCACTAGGCTATGATCATATGTCATATCGATGAGCCTAAGTAGAGCACTAAAAAACACACACATGACTCATATAGACAATGGCTTGACTTGGACCTTGATGAATCCACGATTCATCATCTTAATATCTTGATCTTAGCAAAATCCATGAGTAAAATCCCAAATAAATGTCCATAAAATCCATAAATTAATAAAATAACTCTTGTAAATAAAATACACTAATTATTGTATATAAGATTGTACAAAATGAATTAATAATAAAAAGCCAAAAAAAATAAAGGAATTTTATACTTGTAAATAGGCCAAAACTTCATGGATTTTTAATAATTTCATTTCAACTCCTTTTTGCCTAATCCTTTCTCTTACTTGTTTATAAAAATGTATATAAAAATACAAAAATACAAAACAAATCTCATCTCAAATAAATGCTCCTAGATCCCAAAGAGAAAAAGCCGTAAAGTCCAACTTCCAAGCTAAATTCCCGCTCCGTATGAACTCCAAATTCACCAAACTCACTTTTAAAGTTCAAGTTAGAAAATAATCTATCCAATGGAAGTGGTTTCATTAAAATCGGAGCTCATTTGCAAAAGTTGGGTTTTGGGACCTAGATGTACATTGTATATTATGTATATATTCATTCTTTGTTCATTTTTTATCTTACCTTTCTTAAATTCTAAAAATACAAAAAATTCATGCTTGTGTTGTATTTTATTTATATTATTTTATTGTATTTTTCCGTTGTAAATATCTCTTATTAAAAAGACAAAAAAAATTGTACATGGTGTTTTGTATTCACTTGTAAATTCACCATTATTTTTTCCTTCTTTATTTTGTTGTATTTAAAGTAGCCTACTTTATTTCATTTTATTTATTTAATTATTTTACATTCTCTACAATAACCACCATTCAACTCTCTTCTACCACCAACCTCCATTCAACCCCACCATTTCTTAAACCTCCAATTCAACTCCATTAATAAAATAACCTCCCACCATTTTAATAACCTCTCATCCCATCATCTTATATACCTCTCATTCTCCTCAATTTTGCCTTTGATCCATCTTTATGTGAGGAGAGCCAAGTTCCCAGAGTTGAATCGGTGACAGCGACGCAACCGCAATCGAGCGACGACGGCCCTCTCTCCGATGTGATCCGTTGGTTTTTTGGCCAACATCGCAGCCGCAACCGCGCGCTGCTCGAGCTCATCGCACGCCGGCGATTCGAGCGAAGACCGTTCTCTCGTGAGCACTTCACAGGCGCACGCGTTCATCGTAGGTAATTTTATCATCTTGGTATTTTTGCAATTTTTTTTTAGCACACAACATATCATCCTTTCCACCACCACCATCACACCATCATTTTTTTATTTTATCATCATCACCATCATCATCTCATCTTACTATTTTCTTTTAACATATTCTCTTTCTTAACAAATTTTAAAAAAATATAAAAAAAATAAAAATAAAAAAAAGATCCCTTTTATTACAGCAGAAAAATTTAAAAAAAATAAAAAAAAAACAAAAAAATACACGCAGCAGCGGTGGGGGGAAGTTCCCACCGCCGCCGCCCAACCATCACCGGCCCCGCACAGCCGGCGGCTGCCGCCACTCCCGCGGCTCCACACCGCCCGCCGTGCCCTCCGCTGCCCCCCCCCCCCCCGGTGCGCGGCCGCTGCGCTTACCGTCGGCGCTCCTCCGCGGAGGAGCTTTCTCCATCGCGGCTCCGCCAGCACGCCGCCACCGACTCCAACCGCCCGCCGTCGCCCCCTCCGCCAGCTCTCCGCCTCCGCCGCCCCGTGCCCCCACCGTGCGCGGAGGCGCCGCCGACCCCAGCCACCGTCAACACCATCTTACCCATTTTGGGTTCCATCACCGTGCACCGCTAGAGAAGAAGGTTCTCTATTTTTTATTTATTATTTTTTTTATGTAAAAATTGCAGTATTTTAGTTTCATGTTTCTGTAATTATGTTTCCGTCCTTATGCATGTTTTATATTATCAATTTCATTTTCTACTTTGCACAAACACCCATGTGTTCTCCTGTTAATTTGGACATTCATCTTGTAACTTTTTAGTCAATGAAAAAGGCCATTATGTTGAGCAACTAATTATCTACATTGTTGACATTTATTTGTATTTTTGTGGTCTTTGGGTAATTAATTAAAAATGGTTAACTGAAATATTGCATATTTTACCCAATCTGGACTCTTAAAATTATACCTCACACACGGTTGCTCCAAAAAATCCACAAAAATTAGGAATGATGCCTTGAAATGTGATAAACGTACTGTCCAAATTTCATCTAAAATGGAGTTTTCTTGTGCCAGAAATAAATCATAGAGTGAAATTAGTATTTGATTTTTAATTAAATCCTCGTATGTCCTTTTTGCGAAATTTCAACTCTCCCGGATTGCTTATCTAAATATCTTTTTGAGATAATTTGCTCTCGGACAAATTTGATAACGTGGATTTAATAAAAATTAATTACTCATTGCCACTCTGTTTTTACTAAAAAATTCATAAAAAAATTCATATATTGTCAAAAAAATCCAAAAAAAATTAATGTAGTCTCCTTGCATCATGTCTTAGTTCCAGTAATTTTTTCATAATTTTTGCTTACTGTTTGTGTGATAAATTGCGAAAAAAACCCATAAAAAGTGTGCATTTTTATTTATTGCTTATTAACCCCTAAAATTCTAAAAAAATGTGTTTTGTGTTCATCACTGGATTAGGATTCTAGGGAAAATATAATTTGGCTAAATTGGACTAATTTAATATTAAAATTAATTTGGCCTTGTTGTATGCTTTCTTGGCGTCTTGATTCACCCGCAACTTGCATTTGCTTCTTTTTTTGCATTAAAAAAATCTGAAAAATACCACACTGAAATCTAGACCTAATTTCTTGAATTAAAACCTAAGTTGTTCCTTTGCCTCCCTGTGTTCGACCCCGGACTTGCCCGAGATATAAATTAAGCCGAGATACTCTTCACGGAGATCTTCTCTCGGTTTTGACTGAATCGCTAAGTACACATATTACAACGTGACCGAATTAATCAATGTATCTAGCGACTCGTCAGATGGTGCCGTTGCCGGGGAGGCAAACGGCTTAGGGATTAGTTTAAAAATTTGGATTTAGTTTTCCATGTACTCGGGTAGTCTGACCCCAGAGCCATTTGTATTTATTCCATTTTTTTGAAATTATTTCTCTTCATATTTTTGTATATATCTTGTTGTTTATCTCTCTAACATAAATCTCATTTTCCTTGCGAGGGCCCGGTGGACTTGGAGTGCATCGGAGGTCGACGGACGCGAGGAGCGCTGACTGCTGAAGTGCGAGGAAAAGCAATTTATTTTTTGAGAGAAATTTTGTAAATTGTTGTAATTATTTATTCTTCTCATTTATAGCGGCTCTTGTTTGAGAGCTCGCGCGTGTAAAAAGACTTGGACATTATTTGTGGTGTGTCGAGCCTGTTTCACTCTCCGGCGAGGGTGGGGCTTGACTTGAGTGGCGAAATTAAGGATTAGGCACACGGTAGTTTAGGTTCAAACTTGTTTGTGCCCATCGTAAATTAGGCCACACATATCTTAGAAGATTCACTTATCTTATAAGATTCATAATGAGACGCACATAGACACGTACTACTTAGCTCAAATTCAATCAATTCTTCCCGCTAATAGTATATTGTTTATGTGCGGTTTTCTCGATCTGCATGCATTTAGTGTAATATTTATAAATTCTGTTCTGCATAACACATGAAGAGTGCTGGGATTCACTGTAAGTATACCTTCTTCTGAGCATGCATCATAGTTTCTCGTTTGCATTCTAATTTCCGATTCCCCTCTTGTTTTACAACTTAAGGTCAAAAGGAAATTGGGACTGAACGGTAGACGTACTTGTGTGTTCACATAAATTTCAAGTGATAACCTAACTCTAAAATTGGGACTGAATTGAGCAGATCGATCTAATTAATTCGAATAAAAAGAACCCTTGTTCTCAGGTGCATAAAGCCCTCATTGTTTGTTTTAATTGCAAGTGAGAGAGAGACGACCCCAGGATAGAGCCAAGTCTGGATTTCTTACTTACTACTGGTTCTTTCTTTTTAGGCGATTAGCTACTTTTCAGTGAGGATTTACGGGTAGCCGGTAAACGGTCCGGACTTCCTTAGCAGAGTGGGAGGTTTAGAGGACGCATTAGTCCTCAAGGAACGGGTAGCCGTATTTATACGATCCGTACTTACTCCTATACTGGCTGAAAGTAGGTCAAACTAGTCGTAAGAACCGGGCCAGTCTGTAGGAAAATACGGGCACCTAACAGCTCGTTAATCTTTCCAAGATTGTATTCTCACCAACTAAAACTGATCAGATAATTCGGCCGAACTCTTACGGCCATCACGTGTTGAGTTGGTGAAATTGGGGGTTTGAATTGTGTTTGAATTGTGTGAGTCCACTCCGCACATTTACGTGCACCGTAGAATTAGCGCCTCATTGACTATCGTGATCTAATCGGTTCTTTTGACATCGAAGATGACTGATTGGGGGGATATTTATTCGGACTTTGTGAATCTCTCGTTGAACCCTTCAAAAAGTACGTCTTCAAAGGTCCAAGCGCAACTTGGACCAACCTGGACTCATGACCCTCTTGAGCTCAGGATCACTCACTCTCGGGATGGTTACCCTCAAACCATTCCATTTCTCTCTTCCCACCTCACCGAGGATGACCATCGCCTTGGTGAGAATATCATGATTCATAAATCCTCTTCTAATCAAGAAAACATTGCTGATTCAGGACATAAAGAAGATTCGAGTAAAATGCCGAAGAGGAAAGAAGAGGAAGAAGAGAACCATGAAGACCCGATGAGAAGTATACTAGCCCGATTGGCTGCATCTGAGCAGCAACAAGCATTACTGAGAGCTCAGTTGGGACAGTTAAATGTTGGGGTCCTACTACCAATGGATGCGGCTTATAACCCCGGACAATATCAAATTCATAACTACTTGAGTCCGGCCGAACCCACTGTTGATTTTCAGCTGAAGCCGCATTTCCTGAACCTGCTGCCACATTTTGATGGGAATGCTTCTGAGGAGCCATATGCATTCCTAAGGGACTTTGAGCTCATCTGTGCTAACCTCAAACATAATAATGTTAGCCAGGATTATATTAGGCTCAAAGCCCTTCCATTTGCCTTGGGTGGAGAAGCCGATTACTGGATGAAGAATCTTGGAATCATCGTCACCACTTATGCCCAGTTCAAGGACCTATTCCTAAAAAAGTTCTACCCTTTGAGTAGAACTAACATGATGAGGATGCGAATTACGAGTTTTTCCCAGTTACCCCATGAAGCCTTCTGTGATGCTTGGGAAAGATTCAAGGACATCCTGCAAAAGTGTCCTTGTCATGGATTAGATGATAACATCTTGGTCCAATCCTTCTTCACTGGTCTCAACCCTGAGATGCAGGGTTTAGTAAGCGTTGCCTGTGGAGGCAGTTATACATCACGAGGAGCGGATACCGTCTAGAGGGTATTCGAGCAGATGGCTAAAACTAGCTGCTCACAGATGGCCAGCAGGGCCTTTACACCATCCCCTAGTTCACTCTCATTTGGAGGGGGAAAATCAGCTGTAGTCGATCTCTCTCAGGACGTGATCCCTAGCATGGGACTTCTTGTTGACAAGCTTACTGTAGTCGAGAAGATTGACAGGAGGATTGATGATTTAGACCGGAGCGTCTCCAAACTTCCAAAACAGATGGAGGAGTTGACTGAGAAGGTATCTAAGATAAGGATACCCGCCGTGACTGCACCCTCTGCTCCCGTATACCGAGTTCACCATGTTCAAGAGCAGTTGGTGTCAGGGCAACCCCAGCCGTGGAAGCAGGACCAATCCTACACCCACTCTTTCCAGCAGCCACCTCCAGCAGCAGAGACAGTCCAGGAGGAGCCTCCACCAGTTTGGGAGGTGAATGGGATATGGTATACTCAGGACCCTGCCAGGCAGGGAAGTACGGAAGACCGACAGACCTATCAACGTCCCCTGACCTTTCACAACACCGCATTCACCTCCGCACCACCTCCTTCACAGCAGAGCCCTGTATTCCAGCCACCCCAGCAGCAGAGGCAGCAGTACCAGCAGTATGGCTGACAGGGCCATTACCAGACGGGCCAGCAGGGCCCGCAACCCCAGCAGCAGCAGCAGAGGCAGTACACGGGCCAGCAGGGCCAGTCTTCCCGTTCTTCTTCCCAGTCTTATCCACTTCCTTCATCGTCTAGTCCCATGGATATTCAGCAGCAGATACTCGACGAGCTACATTCCTACAGGAACGAGGTTCAGGACTTATGGGTGGATGTCAACCGCCTGTCCAGATGGCAAGACGAGCAGACTGCACCCTCTACCTCTATCCCAGCCCAAGTTCAGGCTAACCCCAATAGCCTGAACCGTTCTAGTTCTCAGCAGCACTTTGGTCAGGTATACTATTCAACATCTTCTAAATCTGAACATGAGATTCTTTCGTGTGACGAGGCTAACCACATGTCACTCAGGAGCGGAAGGACCGTGGTCGTACCTAACCGGGCGAGGGACACGAGGAGGGGCATCTCTGGAGCTCTACCTGAGGAGTCTTCAGAGGACGAGGAGGAGAGGCATCATATTTCAGAGCCCCATCAGCACCATTCGAGGATTTCCACTCAGGGAGCCGAGAGGAGGAGGAGAGCACGTATACAGCATCGTCAGCATGGATATTCTTCTGAGTCTACGGAGGACCTTGCATCTCCGATTGTGGCGGATACCACTCCAGCTTCTATTCCACAACCTGTAGTAGATAGTTTAGATTTTGAGTCCATGTTGCATCAAAAAGATTCTTGTATGAAGAACTCTATTTCCGTTAAGTCAAAGAATGATCTTTTAGTCCATGATTCAGATTCTTCATCCTCTGTTTCCTTAGCTTCAATCCCTTTCCCCCGTGCTCTTACGGCAGGAAAGCACATCAAAAAGATTCAGAAAGATGACCCTGATATGGCACGATTTTGTAAAGAAAACATCACAGTTAAGGTGCCATTTGATGAATATGTGGCTAACCATCCTGCCTTCCAAAAATACCTTAAGGTGAGATGCACACCTAGAAGAGTTAGCAGGAAGAAAGACAACCGAAATATAAAGACACATGTCTTATCAGTAGCCACAACCTATTGTCTCAAGAATCGGACTTTGCCAAAGAAAAAGAGAGACATGGGTGCTCACTATGTGGAGAGTCGTATTGGCGACATTGCGTTTGCGCGCACACTCTTAGATAACGGTTCTTCGATCAACTTACTTCCCTTAGCCTTATATCAGAAATTGTAGTTGGGACCACTTCGCAAATCTAGAGCTTTACTCCAATTCGCAGATCGTTCAATGAAGAGACCTAAGGGAGAAGTGAAGAACGTCGTTATCTCGATTGAGGGGCAAAACTATCAGGTGGACTTCACAGTCTTGGACATGGAGACTCCCAATCATTGGAGAGAATCTCATATCATTCTCGGGCGACCCTTCCTTAGGACCGTAGGCGCAACTTTCGATTATGGTATGGGAATGATGAAGTTCCGTTCTCCAGGTGGAGAAGTGAACCTTGAGATGAAGCAAACCAAGTGTCAGCGACCTGATTCAGAGAGTAGTACAGAGTACTCATCTTCAGAGGCAGATTGCAGTATGATTAGCACAGTTGGGATTTGGGGACAGATTCCTTCAGGATAGAGCGAGACCCTTTCATCTGGAGAGGATATAGTGCATGATGCAGTTTGCCAGGTGTTGTCTGATCTTGCTAGAGATGCATCAACCTATTCTCATGATGACTTAGAGATCCATCCGGATCTGTCAGTTCCATCCTCTTCGGAACAATCATGGGACATAGATGACGAGTCGGACGTGGCTTTTGCCGATTGTTTGGATACTTTTGACGATCCGACTCCCGATACTTCTGATTTGGTGGCGAGTACTACTCAGCTTAGCCCACCTTCATGCAGCACGGAACCAGATTCAGATTCAGTTCAGCCAGATCTGCTTGATGATACCACATTGCCAGAACTGAAATCACTACCTCCTACACTCAAGTACGCCTTTCTTGCGGGACCCAGAGAGAGATATCCTATCATCATTAGCTCAGACTTGACTTTAGAGCAGGAGTCTAGGTTGTTAGAAGTCTTAGAGAGGAACCGCAAAGCAATAGGCTGGACAGTGTCGGATCTCGTGGGCATCAACCCTGCTCTCTGCTCGCACCATATTTTTATTGAGGATAATGTGAGACCTTCCCGTGAATTCCAGAGGAGACTTAACCCCAATCTACGGGAAGTGGTGAAGAATGAAATTGAGAAATGGTGCAAAGCAGGGTTTATATACCCTATTTCTGACTCCAAGTGGGTGGCCCCACTTCATGTTGTCCCGAAGAAGTCGGGAATTCAAATGGTCACCAACGAGGAGGGGGTAGAGATCGCGACACGAGTACCCACGTCGTGGCGCGTCTGTGTCGACTACAGGCGCCTGAATGCTGCGACCAAGAAAGATCACTTTCCCTTGCCTTTTATTGATCAGATCTTGGAGAGACTCGCAGGGAAAGAGTTCTTCTGTTTTCTTGACGGGTACTCAGGCTACAACCAGGTGGCCATAGCCCCTGAGGACCAGGAAAAGACCACATTCACATGTCCATTCGGCACTTATGCTTTCAGGCGCATGCCATTCGGGCTCTGCAATGCCCCGGGCACATTTCAACGGTGCATGATAGCCATATTTGCCGAGATGGTGGGAGATTTCCTGGAAGTGTTCATGGATGACTTCTCGGTCCATGGTGATTCTTTTGATACATGTTTAGCGCACTTGGACCGAGTCCTCACGAGGTGTAGAGAGGTGAATCTGGTACTCTCCTGGGAGAAGAGTCACTTTATGGTGACGGAGGGTATCGTGTTGGGGCATGTCATCTCCAAAAGGGGAATGGAGGTTGACCCTGCCAAGGTGGAGGTGATCAAGAAACTCGATCCACCTACCAACATGAAGTCAGTGCGGTCATTCTTAGGGCATGTTGGATTCTATAGGAGATTCATTCAAGATTTTTCAAAGATCGTCCGCCCACTGACTGAGCTCTTAGGTAAAGACACAGAGTTCGTTGTAGATCACAGGTGTCTGGAGGCCTTTGAGCTCTTGAAGAGGAAGATTTGTGCCTCGCCTATCCTCAAGCTCCTGACTGGTCTCTCCCCTTTGAGATCATGACTGACGCTTCAGATTTCGCTATAGGAGCTGTGTTAGGACAACGGCGAGAGGGGATTCCGTTTGCGATTCACTATGCGAGCAAAGTTTTAGATCCTACACAGAAAAATTATACAGTGACTGAAAAGGAAATGCTCGCGGTAGTATGGGCCCTCGAGAAGTTCAGATCATATATTTTGGGCTCTAAGGTGACAATTTATACTGATCACACAGCCATTCGATACTTAATGGAAAAGAAGGACGCGAAGGCGCGTCTTCTTAGGTGGATTTTACTCCTCCAGGAATTTGATTTGGAGATAAAAGATAAACCTGGAGTGAAGAATGTTGTGGCTGATCACCTTTTTCGGATTGAACTTAAGGATTCTCCTGATCATGAGCGGATTAGAGAGACCTTCCCAGATGAGTCAATTTGTGTTATTGACTCCCTCCCGTGGTATGCCAACATGGTGAACTATCTTGTCTCCAAGCAGGTTCCCCATTGTTGGACTAGGAGCAGCATTGATCGACTGAAGTCGGATTCGAGGAGATACCACTAGGACGATCCTTTCCTTTTTTGTGAAGGACCGGATTGTGTTTGGAGAAGGTGTATTCCTCAGGAGGAATACCATAGTGTCCTCACATATTGTCATTCACTTGAGGCTGGAGGACACCATTCGGGAAAGAGAACCGCTCACAAAGTACTTCAATGTGGATTGTATTGGCCGACCTTGTTTAGAGATGCCATTGATTTTGTGCGGTCGTGCCCGATTTGTCAAAGGATGGGAGGGACAGTTGGACAGAGAGATGAGATGCACATGCAACCGATGATTATTTGTGATGTTTTTGATGCATGGGGTATAGATTTTATGGGTCCCTTTCCCAACAGCCAAGGACATGAGTACATTTTGTTGGCGGTTGATTATTTATCTAGGTGGGTGGAGGCTATCCCAACCCGAACCGCAGACAGCAAGACTGTCTGTAAGTTTGTGAGAGACCATATTATTGCTAGGTTCGGGGTGCCAAAAGTTTTGATATCTGATGGGGTTAGCCATTTTGTGAACCGAGATATGAGATCTTTAGCTATGGACTATGGATTTGAGCATAGAGTTACTAGTCCTTACCACCCACAGTCCAACGGCATGGCAGAAGTTTCGAACAGAGAGGTGAAGAGTATTTTACAGAAATTGGTTCGTCCCGATAGGAAGAACTGGTCTCGGCTTTTGGACCAAGTGCTGTGGGCCTATAGGACAGCCTACAAGACACCATTGGGTACTTCACCATTTAGAATGATCTATGGCAAGCCATGCCATTTGCCCGCAGAATTGATTCATAAATCCGAATGGGCAATTAAGAAGATTAATTGGAGTTGTCACCTAGGGAAACTTTGTCGAGACTTGAACTTGAACGAGCTCGTGGAAATCCGAAACAGGGCATATGACAACAGTTTGATTTATAAGGACAAAGTAAAGAGATGGCATGATCAGCACATTAGGTGCAAAGACTTTGTCCCTGGACAAAAGGTATGGTTGTTCAATGCCAGGTTGAAGATGTTCCATGGGAAGCTCAAATCTAAATGGACGGGTCCCTTTGTGGTTAAGAAAGTGCACGAGAATGGAAGTGTAGAGATAGCTGATCTCACATATGGTGCACAATCTCATGTGGGGAATGGACAACTGTTGAAGCATTTTGTTGATTCCAAAGAGCAGTTAGTCCAAGTCGAGGTCATCAACTTCATACAGAGTGAGCACAGAGCAGATACATCTTATTACTCTTCATGAAGATGCAGCATCAAGATTCAACATCTTAGAAGATTCAATCACTCTTGTACATATTCTCCCTTCTTTGTATATTCTCGAGATCACTTCGGTTCTCACACTTACTCTTGTCCTATACTTAGGCTGACCAAAGCCTAAGTATAGGGGGGACCGATGCCCGCCATGTGTATTTACTCATCATTTCTCCTCTTGACCTCGTCCGCCCCATTTTTGCTCTTCTTCTACACTTAGGTTGTCCAGAGCCTAAGTATAGGGGGGCGGATCGACTTCTATACTTTCTATTATTTTAGCTTTCCTACGCTTAGTACGAGCTATGTCTTTTTGTCACCTAGTGCCATGAGGACATAGCACAAGCTAAGTATAGGGGGCGTGTATATATTACATATATACATTACCCATACCTCGTACTTTCACCTATTTTTTATATATATTATACAATAATTATGGGGTGGGTAAAAAAACAAAACAAAAGTAAAACAAAAACTTTTTCCTAAAAAAAAACTCTTTTTCTTTATTTGCTTAAAAAAACTTTTCAAAAAAAAAGTCTTTTCTTATTCACCTATCTTTGTCAAAAAAAACAAAAAAAACAAAAAAAAACCCTTTTTGAAAAAAAAACTTTTTCTTAAAAAAACAAACAAAAAAACTTTTTCCAAAACTTAAAAAAAACAACAAAAAAAACAACAAAAAAAACATTCATAAAAAAAACTAAAAAAAAACAAAAACTAAAAAAAACTAACTAATAAGTTGGTTTAATCCCTGACACAATTCACTTTCACACAAGACTAGTGATGTTCAAGAACACTTGGTTTATGAGGTCTTGAGATTTTGAGTTAACCAGCCTTAGTCATTAGGGTCCTTGACTTAATTATTCACATTTCCCTAGTTTGAAAGATGTGTGTGCTATATTGCATGCTTAGTCTCTACCTTAAGAATATGATCTGCACCTCACATACACGACTGCAGTTATGATGAGATGAGTTGAAATTTCACTTGAGGAACTGGGATGAGGGATTTGAGTTTGGACTTGATTTAATGATGCTCGAGGATGGGATAAAATCAATGAAGGCTTCATGAAACCTGAGTGTCAGCATCTTTAGCCAGTATGAGAACATGGTTCTTATACTATCTCTTGACATTTACCTATGTGCCAGGGTGTGATAAAATAAAAAAATGTTGATCAGTGTGCGCCAACTCTTGGTAAAAGCAGTGGAGCTAGCCACAAATACTACAAAGCAATGAAATGTCAAAGAAAAGCTCTCATTCCACAAAGTCAATTATCAAAAGAGCTTCCACCAAAGGCGAGCGCTCCCAACCATTTCAAAGTGTCCACTTGGACCACCGCTATTAGGACCAGGAGTCGGGCTTGCACCAAAAAAGGGCTCTGCATCGTAAATGCTACAAGTCTGGGTGTAGAAGGTACGATAGGTACTCAAAAAAGGCACACCCCGGTGTACTCCCAGGAAAACAAGTGCAGACGGCTCCAACTTCTCTTGACAGACGCACTGATCAACACCAAAAAAAATATGCATTGCGTAATAAGGCACTTGAGAGGATCCTTGTTCCAATGAGAGGGAGAGAAGAAATGACACAATCCTATGCCCTCCATCAACTGGCCTTCCATCTACACTTTCAAGTCTGACAACTAAAGAGATGGTGGATTGGATGCAATAAATGATTTATTCCCTAGTGTTGAGGATCGGGTCCATAGGAGAGTCTCTTGCACTGGAACCTTGGGTGACGTTGTGACTCTACTCTTGTAACTGCGGTCAACACTTAAAGTCATATCCCTTATATATATGTATCTAAAGAGAGTCTGATGATTAGGGGATATGGGTACCTTTTGACTAGAGCTTGGTTCAGCTAAGAATTTTAGGATATCTAAAACCAAGAGTTCTTGAACGGATCAAGTCTTGTATTCACATGCACAGTCAGGGATTAACCCAACTTATTCATTCTTTATTTGCTCGAGGACTAGCAAAGTTTAAGTATAGGGGGGTGATGAATCCGCGATTCATCATCTTAATATCTTGATCTTAGCAAAATCCATGAGTAAAATCCCAAATAAATGTCCATAAAATCCATAAATTAACAAAATAACTCTTGTAAATAAAATACACTAATTATTATATATAAGATTGTACAAAATGAATTAACAATAAAAAGCCAAAAAAAATAAAGGAGTTTTATACTTGTAAATAGGCCAAAACTTCATGGATTTTTAATAATTTCATTTCAACTCCTTTTTGCCTAATTCTTTCTCTAGCTTGTTTATAAAAATGTATATAAAAATACAAAAATACAAAACAAATCTCATCTCAAATAAATGCTCCTAGATCCCAAAGAGAAAAAGCCGTAAAGTCCAACTTCCAAGCTAAATTCTCGCTCCGTATGAACTCCAAATTCACCAAACTCACTTTTAAAGTTCAAGTTAGAAAATTATCTATCCAACGGAAGTGGTTTCATTAAAATCGGAGCTCATTTGCAAAAGTTGGGTTTTGGGACCTAGATGTACATTGTATATTATGTATATATTCATTCTTTGTTCATTTTTTATCTTACCTTTCTTAAATTCTAAAAATACAAAAAATTCATGCTTGTGTTGTATTTTATTTATATTATTTTATTGTATTTTTCCGTTGTAAATATCTCTTATTAAAAAGACAAAAAAAATTGTACATGGTGTTTTGTATTCACTTGTAAATTCACCATTATTTTTTCCTTCTTTATTTTGTTGTATTTAAAGTAGCCTACTTTATTTCATTTTATTTATTTAATTATTTTACATTCTCTACAATAACCATCATTCAACTCTCTTCTACCACCAACCTCCATTCAACCCCACCATTTCTTAAACCTCCCATTCAACTCCATTAATAAAATAACCTCCCACCATTTTAATAACCTCTCATCCCATCATCTTTATATACCTCTCATTCTCCTCAATTTCGCTTTTGATCCATCTTTATGTGAGGAGAGCCAAGTTCCCAGAGTTGAATCGGTGACAGCGACGCAACCGCGGTCGAGCGACGACGGCCCTCTCTCCGGTGTGATCCGTTGGTTTTTTGGCCACATCGCAGCCGCAACCACGCGCTGCTCGAGCTCATCGCACGCCGGCGATTCGAGCGAAGACCGTGCTCTCGTGAGCACTTCATAGGCGCACGCGTTCCTCGTAGGTAATTTTATCATCTTGGTATTTTTGCAAATTTTTTTAGCACACAACATATCATCCTTTCCACCACCACCATCACACCATCATTTTTTTATTTTATCATCATCACCATCACCATCTCATCTTACTGTTTTCTTTTAACATATTCTCTTTCTTAACAAATTTTAAAAAAAAATATATAAAACAAAATTAAAACAAAAAAAAGATCCCTTTTATTACAGCAGAAAAATTTAAAAAAAATAAAAAAAATAAAAAAAATACACGCAGCAGTGGTGGGGGGAAGTTCCCACCGCCGCCGCCCAACCATCACCGGCCCCGCACAGCCGGCGGCTGCCGCCACTCCCGCGGCTCCACATCGCCCGCCGTGCCCTCCGCTGCGCCCCCCCCCCCCCCCCCCGGTGCGCGGCCGCCGCGCTTACCGTCGGCGCTCCTCCGCGGAGGAGCTTCCTCCATCGCCGGCTCCGCCAGCACGCCGCCACCGACTCCAACCGCCCGCCGTCGCCCCCTCCGCCAGCTCTCCGCCTCCGCCGCCCCGTGACCCCACCGTGCGCGGAGGCGCCGCCGACCCCAGCCACCGTCGACGCCATCTTACCCATTTTGGGTTCCATCACCGTGCACCGCTGGAGAAGAAGGTTCTCTATTTTTTTATTTATTATTTTTTTTATGTAAAATTGCAGTCTTTTAGTTTCATGTTTCTGTAATTACGTTTCTGTCCTTATGCATGTTTTATATTATCAATTTCATTTTCTACTTTGCACAAACACCCCTGTGTTCTCCTGTTAATTTGGATATTCATCTTGTAACTTTTTAGTCAATGAAAAAGGCCATTATGTTGAGCAACTAATTATCTACATTGTGGATATTTATTTGTATTTTTGTGGTCTTTGGGTAATTAATTAAAAATGTTTAACTGAAATATTGCATATTTTACCCAATCTGGACTCTTAAAATTATACCTCACACACGGTTGCTCCAAAAAATCCACAAAAATTAGGAATGATGCCTTGAAATGTGATAAACGTACTGTCCAAATTTCATCTAAAATGGAGTTGTCTTATGCCTGAAATAAATCATAGAGTAAAATTAGTATTTGATTTTTAATTAAATCCTCGTATATCCTTTTTGCGAAATTTCAACTCTCCTGGATTGCTTATCTAAATATCTTTTTGAGATAATTTGCTCTCAGACAAATTTGATAACGTGGATTTAATAAAAATTAATTACTCATTGCCACTCTGTTTTTACTAAAAAATTCATAAAAAGATCATATATTGTCAAAAAAATCCAAAAAAATTACTGTAGTCTCCTTGCATCATGTTTTAGTTCCAGTAATGTTTTCATAATTTTTATTTACTGTTTGTGTGATAAATTGCGAAAAAACCCATAAAAAGTGTGCATTTTTATTTATTGGATATTAACCCCTAAAATTCTAAAAAAATGTGTTTTGTGTTCATCACTGGATTAGGATTTTAGGAAAAATATAATTTGGCTAAATTGGACTAATTTAATATTAAAATTAATTTGGCCTTGTTGTATGCTTTCTTGGCAACTTGATTCACCCGCAACTTGCATTTGCTTCTCTTTTTGCATTAAAAAAATCTGAAAAATACCGCACTGAAATCTAGACCTAATTTCTTGAATTAAAACCTAAGTTGTTCCTTTGCCTCCCTGTGTTCGACCCCGGACTTGCCCGGGATATAAATTAAGCCGAGACACTCTTCACGGAGATCTTCTCTCGGTTCTGACTGAATCGCTAAGTACACATATTACAACGTGACCGGATTAATCAACGTATCTAGCGACTCGTCAGACCTGCACTTTACACCGAGCTCTCTACGGATGAGGTGGTGAGGAGGCAGTCTTCCTTGACTTGGGGTAGCATATGAGGGTAGTACTTCTAGGCGGAACCTCTCTTCTTCTTATAGTGAAGGAAGTACGTCTCAACTTGGTCTGGTTACCATGAGGTCTAACGACAGGAGTTGTGGGTTGCAATAATGCTTCAAAAGAGGGATAGTCTACTGGCTCAAGAGGAAAAACTCCTTATGTATATATGATGCACTTTGTAGATATGTTGTATATATGCACATCAAAAAAATGCAAAAAGAAAATAACTCCAAAAAAGTGGTGGGTCTGAGAGAAAATGATAATCCCACCGGAGTGTATATGGTGCAATAAGCAAAGCTTGAGACTCATGTTCCATCTTATGAAGCTTGCAGCAGGGAGACTTAGCTACACTGGTTGAGCTCCCAGGGATATATGGCTACACTGGCCATGGTCCATTCTCTTCTTCCCCCTCTTCTTGAGCCGGTTGAGCTTGAACTTAGAAGGGAATACCCCGCTCCTCGAGGAAAGAGTGGCCAGATTAGGGTCATAGAGTTACCTTGTTGGGGAGGGTTGTCATTTTGCTACTTCTGAGGTGGAGAGCTATACCTCACTTACACTGTACAAGGAAAGATTCATGGTCTTTAGGGTTTGTGTATGTAGACTTGTTCTGATCTGGATTATTGAGGAGTCTTGACTATAGATTAGTGGATCTTAGGACTGTTAAGTTTTAAACCTAAGTCCAAATAAGGTTCCGACACATTAATAATCCAAAGATCTGATCAAGCTCCATATTTAAATTTAATGAAGGAAAGTTTAATAATCAGCATTGACCCATGCATTTCTCCTCTTTTTCTTTTTCTTTTCTTTTGCACTTCTTTTTCAAATAAGTGTTTGCTAAGGGACTAGCAAAGTTAAGTATAGGGGGTGATGAATCCTCATTCATCACTCTTTATTCTTTTATTTTAGCTAAAAACCTTTGCAAAACACCATGTTTATTTGTGTAAATAGAATAAATTACCAAAATGCATGCATTGTGTAAATAGCAATAATTAGCATGTTTTTGTGCAAAAATAAAAGAATAAAGAAATAAAAGAAAAGAAGGAAATATTTAGAATAAATATTGAGTGGCCTAATCCCAAGGGAGGGCTCAGCATGGGCCTGGCCGCAAAATAAAATAAGTAGAGAGAGATCCGGTGACTCAACATGGTGTAAATACCCCTCTTATGTATATATTTTATTTTCCTAAAAATAAAAATATATTTGTGCTTCTTATATTTTGTACATATTTGTAAAAATAAAATAAAATAAAAATGGGAAAAATAAAATAAAAATAAGAACATAAAATTCTCTTTCATCGGTATACATAGACCATGTATATAAAATAAATACCTATTTATTTTCTCCTTGTAAATAAATCATAAAAATAAAATAAAAATACCTTTTTATTCCAAATTTTATGTTGTAAATAAATAAAATATAAAATGGGAATAATTGTATAAAAATAAAAATAAAAAAAAAATTTAAAATACATATGTAAATATACCTATATATAATAATAATATAACGTAAATACGTTATTTATTTTTCAAAAAAATAAATAAAAATCACAAAAAAATAATTTGAAAAATATTAAACTTTTTTCATGTTTAAACTTTTTCGAAATAAAATCATTTACTAATTTTAATTGAATTTACAAATAGTAAAAGCTCAAAATTTTCCTATTGGTCCATGGGGGATTGTTGAGCCCCGATCAACTCTCCCCCGCGGACCCCCTTCCAGGCGGATCGTGTTGTCGACCCGTTTTCTCAGATTTTTCGTGAGATGATCCGACCTCCCAAATAGCCAAACCCCAGGCTCTGATTGAAGTTCCCACATCCATGATTCACGCCCGGGTATATTTTTAGGGATCTGTGCATCGATCCGCGTTCCCCACCCCTATCTTCTCGGACCTGCACCTGTATATAACCTCTCCTCCGGCCGACATTTCAAACCACCTTTGGCCATCGCCTTAGTCTCCTGGGACCTCCATTCTCCTTCATAGAGTGACAGCTATCGGGGGGTGTTGCAGTGAGGATTCGAGGTCTGAAGCTTAGGTCCGGCAACCCTTGTCGTCATGCTCCGCCACCGGCGAAGCTCGAGCCTCAGGAGGCAACGCTCCATCGAGGCGACGATCCCCAGAGACCCAGCGTCTCATTCCCAGTCGACCACGTTTATCAGGTAGACTGATGAATCCATGATTCATCATCTTTATTCTTTTATTTTAGCTAAAATCCTTAGTAAAATACATGTACATATTCATTAATTCTCATTATTTACCATTCACCATCTATTTGTTAATAATGTATATTTATCATTCTTTATTAACCAAAATAAAAGAATAAAGAAGAAAAGAAAAAGAAAAGAAATAAAGAAGGATGTATTTATGGAATAAATGCAGACTGACCCGAACCCCGAGAGAAGGTCAAGAATTGACCTGATCGACCAAGAATAAAGTAGGGGGAGATAGGGTCTATAACTTATAAAAATCAAGAAAACCAAATCTCACTTGTACATATTCATTATTTTCCACCTTGTACATATTTTCACCTATTTTATTTATCAATAAAATAACCTAAAATAAAAATATTTCCTTCTTGAAAGTTGTGTGTAATAATATATACTAATTTATAAAAATATCATAAAAATTATTTAACCAATAAATAAATAAATACAATGAACCTAAAAAGCCTAAAAGTCCAACTTCCCAGGTTCATAACTATTTATAGAAAACTCCAAATTGACCAAACTCACTTTTTAAACTTTGTTTTATAATTAATAATATTTATTAAAAATACCAAAAAAATCTTGGAATAAAAGGTGTGAGTTTTGGCGTTTGGACCCCTTTTGTATATATGTACATCATGTGTATAAAACTTCTTTATTTTCTATCTATTTATTTGTAACTCCAAATAACTTAATTCTTTTTTTCTAAAATATTCATAAAAATCACTAGAAAAATACAAAAATATAACTTAAAAATAAATGTGAATAAATACCAATAAATCTCAAAATCTAAAAGCCGTAAAGCCTAACTTCCGAACCTCATAACTCGGCCATATGAACTCCGATTTGAGTGTACTCACTTTTAAAGTTCATTTTGTAAAAATATCTATCAAATAAGAGTAGTTTCACTCAAATCAGAGTTAATATGCAAAAAATAGGTTTTGGGACCTTATGGGTATACTTGTATATATGTATATATTGTATATATCTGTATTTATTTATTTTCTTATTTATTTGTGCATATATTGTATTTTTAAATATTTTGTATATATTTATTTTAATTATATAAAATAAAAATAAAAATTATAAAATCTAAAAATAATCAAAAATAAAATAAAGTATGTTTCACATAGGTATTTTATACCTAATAATAAAGGTTCTTATTTATTTTACCTTATTTATTTAATATATTTTATTTATTAAAAAACATCATAAATTTATTTATTAAATTATTAACATTATTTATTTTCATTATTTTGTAATTTTAAAACCATTTATTTATCTATTATTGTATTTATCTTTTATTTAATCTGTTGTTTCGTCATTTTCCCTGTTTCGTCTTTTTCCTTCTTCAGCCCAAATAATCTGTTCAACCGAGTCGTTTTCTCCAAATTTGCTAGAGCACGTCGTTGATCCGATCGAGCTGATTTCTTCACCAAAATAAAGATTTCACAACCCTCATTTTCGCCCATGTAAATTTTCAAAATTCCCGCCTCGTTTTGCGTGCCGAATTTTCATTTGAAATTTGACGTTTCTCATCTTATAAATAAGCCCCCATCTTCTTCCTCCTCCCATCTTTGGCCATTTTCTCCATCTCCAAGGAGCTCCAATGTATCATGAGTGACAGCTGATCGTTGTTGAAGCGAGGAACGGTGCGAATCGACCTTTGATCCGGCGATCCGTCGCCGTGCTCCGACTCGCCGGCGAGCTCGAGCCTCCGGCACCGCCGCGCCGTCGAGGCAACGACCCGGAGGTTTCACCTCCAGCACAGGCACCTCGTCCATCTCTGGTAACATTAGATATGCAATTTACTTTCATTTCAGACCATATCATGATCCAATTGCAGTAGATCGACCTCCGATTAATCAGATCGGAGGTCCTTGTTCCCATGTCCATCACGTTCACGCCTTTTGCCAATACCTCGCCGATCATCATGTCCACCTTTGAAACCCTGTCGTTTTTTAATCTACCTCACACGACCTGACCCCCTCTGGCCACATCCGGTGGCTGGAGTTTTGGAGTTCCTCCTCCGCGACAACGGATCTCCTCCACTCACCATTCCTCTGTTAATTTGGACTGAATCGGATCGCTACCTGCATGTTCTTCAAGAGAGTTTATCCGCACAGTTAGAGATTGGAATAGCAAACAACTTCATCCGAAGACATTGTGCATTGAATGATTAATTGTTGGATTCTTAAAAAATATATATAACAATTCGAAATGGATGTGTGCGTTCTCCTCGTTTCTAATCTAAAGTCTTACGTTCTTATATGAAACATTGAGTTGCGTTATTGTTTTGTGAAAAAGCTATATCAAGCATATTTTAATTGTGTACTGTAGAGGCTAATCCCGTTGATGCGTGTACATGATGAATGGAAATGGATGCATGCAATTTCTGATTAGAGATTATTGCTTTAACTATAATTGACATTTACTATTCTGCTTATCTGCATCCGATTCCATCAAATCGAAAAGCATCTGATTACCTGCAGGAATCCCGGAAGGTGGCTCGAAACCAGTTCTCAAATCAGGGAAAGGAATCACTCGCATCATACTTTGACCTGAACACAGATGCGTGGAGCATCAGATCCGTCGCGTCTGATCAAAAACCATACACAGATCTGAAGTAAAACCAGCCGGAGATCCGCTCCAACCTTCGAGAAGAAAATCAGCAGTTGATCCTTAATCGAGCAGAAACACCGCCGTCGTGTGAGGATTTGGGAAGAACAAGGGAAGCGATCCAGATTTACGCAACACCGTCTGATCAAATCCGAATCAACGGTTGAGAGCTGCCACCGCTTTATCAAGTCACGCTTGCCTCACGCGTGCACGACATTTTTTTTGGGCATTTTGTCTCAACGCCCTTCAGATTCTATCATTTTGTGAAAAGGTACAGACCCTGAGTTGCTTTGTTCACACGAGCACATGATTGTCTGAAGCAATTGCATAATAACCCTCTCAATTAGTTTCAATTGCATCTATTCTTGTATTGTTGCAGAACACGTGAGTAGCCATATGCCATTTTAGTGTTTTTACATATTTTGCTCTTTGATTTACTCCATTATTATAAATTGATATGAAGTTGTACATAAATTGCATTTAGGTTCTTTTACCATAGCTTTTTATTTCATTGTTAATTTTCTTTAAAAATTAAAAAGATAAAAATTCAAAAAAAATCCAAGAGTAGCTTGCTTAGACCCCCTCTTTTATTTCATTGCTTATCTTTGATTAAATAACCTTGCTTAATAACTGTTGCCTCCTTGAGTTCGACCCTGGGAGCTATACCAGGTTAATAACTAAATAGCAAAAAAATCCATCATCTTCATTGATTTCTTTGACTTGGATTTAATAATTGTTTGATTCGGTTGGTTTCTCTTTGGGCACAACGACACTCTTCTTTAATAAATTAAAACCCAAGTGAGATAACCGGCTAATCAAAATGGCGCCGTTGCCGGGGAGGCACGGCGAGGGTAGTTAGGTCTTCTTTGCTTTCTGCTCTTGGTTTGTGTATATACTTGCTTTTCTTTTCTTGTTTGATTTTCTGCTTCATTTTATTTGATATTTTTTCTTCTTGTTTTTTTTTCTCATAACTGTTATCTGACATATTTTTTGTTTCTCTCTTTCTTGCGAGGGCCCGACGAGCGAGGGCGGCATTCCTAGGAGCGCCGGTGCACCCGAGCAAAGCGGAGGCGGCTTGTTTCTCTATCGAGCCGCAGGAAAGCGTAGGAGAAGAGGAACAGAAGATTTGGAAGATTCTTTGAGGACTTTTAGCATTTTATTCCATTATCATTTTTGTAATAAGTTGTAATAATTTCTAGGACTTTGGACACTTAACCTTTTCGGGGTCTGTTTCGCCAAGTACCGGTGCACTTGGGGGACCTCACCGTGTTTTGTTTTTATCGCTTTATTTAATTTTGTTTCAAGTGGATTTTTGTGCTTGAGCCCCTAGATTTAGGTTTCTATTTGATTGAGCCAGGTAGCATTAGGTCCAAAGCCCCTAATAAAATATTTGTTCCTATAGAACTCGCTTGGACTTAGACAAATAAATCTGTGCTTCACGATAATAGAAGTTTCTGTCTAGGATGGTTCTCACATTGCATTCATATAGATTAGTTTAAATTTTGCGCGGATCATATTGCATGTAGACTGCTGGAGCAAGGTACGCCTTCTATCTCGTGCATGCATTCATAGATTTCATCGCGCATCGGCTTTTCCGTATTCCTCCCTCTGCTTTCTGGACTTAAGAATAAAAAGGAAATTGGAAAATTCGTTAGACGTTTCATTGAAAAATATCTAAAAAAAGAAAAACAATAAAATCGGGACTGCTAATCATACTTGACCTAAAAGACACTTCACTGAAAAATCTGTCTTGGGGAGAGTAACCCCCTCCTTGTTTGGTTTGGATGAGCGAGAGAGTGACCCGCACATTAGGATAGAGCCTCCGATTTTTCTTGACTGATTACCGGCTTTCAGTACGGGACAGTCGGTTGAGAAATATCTGGATACCTATTTAGCTCACGTAATCGCTCTGATAGACTGGATGATCACCTAAAATAAAATAGACAAGATAATTGACCGATCCCTTTCGGTCTTCAGCTCGTGTGCGTAGGTGAATTGGGGGTTTGCTTGTTCATCTTGTGTGATTTTCAGATCCCTTCGATCTCTCCCCTTCTTCTTCTCTTCTTCTATCTCCCACCCTCCCTTCAGTCTACTTCTTCTCCTTCACCCCTGGATGATGGATCCCCCTCACTTTGAGCCGACTCTTGCGGCTTTTTCTTCGCTATCCGACCATCAGTCCAGTCCACCTTCTAGGGAGGTCGGATCTCCGACCAACCTCCCGCTCCCTCCCTCCCATCCCATTCACTACTCTGGGCATGCTGCGCTTGACGTCCGAGGATACCAGATAGAGCAGATGCGAGACCCGGACGATGCCGTTGCTGAGTTGAGAGCGCACTCCGTTCGTGATCAGAGAGAGCAGTGGAGATCAGCAGATAGATCCTATTCCAGATTGATGGAAGAGCAGATAGCACAGGGAGCTCAGTCAGCTTCTACATTACGTCCATTCGTCTTGGATTTGGATTACATTCAGCGACTGCCGACATTTTCAGGAGAGGCGCACGAGGAGCCTTATCTTCACATGTCCGCATTCGAGGAGTTTTGCAGAGCACAGAGATATTCCGATATCACTGCAGAGGAGCTGATGAGGAGGACCTTCCCATTCACACTTCACGAGAGAGTCATGCGATGGCACCGACGATTGGGGGAGGACATTCGATACGTGGGGAGAGCTACATCGAGAGTTCTTACAGAGATACTTCCCCCGCGTAGAGCAGAGTTTATGCGGTCTTTGATCACAGACTTTTCAGTAGACCCCCAGGAGCCACTGCATGAGGCATGGCCGAGGTTTCTTGACCTCTTGAGGAGATTTCCAGACCACGAACTTCCAGTGACAGACCTTATAGAGATCTCCATGCGGGGGATGACCGCAGAGCAGATAGCAATGGTGATTACCACATGTGGCAGTTCACACCGCAGTTCCGACATCTACTTACTGGACACCATCTCGAGTTTACTTTCACAGAGATCTTCTTCACGAGATGACGTAGTCGGGACGACACATGTGGACGATGTTGTACCAGTGCGGTGTGTCACTTTACATGATGATATAGTTTCTACACACCAGACGAGGATTTGGATTATGCAGCACCACTGACAGAGGACATGACTGCGATAGTAGAGGTTCGGACCCAGAGTCTTCTCGAGTTCCCGTTGATTTTCCAGCTGGAATTCGAGTCAGCCCCAGAGTTCTCAGTTGACGTGTCTTGGATATCAGATCTTCTGATACTCCAGGAACCGGAGGAGCCCCCCGCTACTACAGACATCGATTCAGCCACTTCAGTTTCCAGTCCCGGAGGAGTCAGCCTCTTTTCTGCAGAGATACTTCTTGGATACCGACAGCAACCATGACTCGGCCCAGCAGCCACAGTTCGATAGGGGACACCACTTTGAGAGTACAGACACAGAGAGTCCCGTATTCGAGTCTTTTGTCCTCCACTCTGACGAGACAGACACACTTGTCGAGGACCAGTTGGCAGCCAGCATTGCCGCAGAGCGAGGATCAGCCGCAGACACTTTGCCAGCCTCAGCGGTGTTGACCAGTACCTTCTCCTGCTTCCAGATTGCCGAGAGCCAGAGTTCAGATGATGATGCAGCCTGGTGCACCGAGTGGGTGCTTTACAGCAGCGCAGATGCCCTTCTAGATCCTGATCCTCTCATATTCACTTCTGATCTTGCATTTCTCCCCGAGGGTTATCTGCAGGAGGATGCCGCACTCGATGAGTACTCGGTTTCACCTTCTGAGAGTGTTTCCGATCTGACGGAGCACGAAACCGAGTCTTTTGATATTTCTGATTCTGAGTCTTCTCACCTCGATGACCCTCGCGAGGATGAGCCCATCCTTGAGATATTCGATGATCTTTCTGATTTGTCTCCATTATATGCATCGGATATCAGTTTTCGTAGAGAGTCTCTTGATCTTGATTTTCCACACCTTTTTGAGACACTGATTGACGTGGAGGATTCCATCACTGATCCATCCTTCTCCACGTTCGACTTCTTCGGCTCCACACTTTCACTCCAGTCTAATCCTGAGCCGATGATTTCTTTTGTGCTACCGGATCCCCGACCATATCTTCCCATATCACA